>JAVIAB010000047.1:87152464-87182464 GCA_032433765.1 Megaustenia siamemsis | reverse complement strand
AGTGACACTATATTTTACAGACCTTCAGCACACGATTTGTGGGGTAATGTGGTCGGTATTACGCCAGTGCTGAATAGGGTGAAGTAAAAAGTAAAGTACCCCCGTCACGCCAAGTGGCGTGTAGGGAAATATGGTGTTAGTGACACTATATTTTACAGACCTTCAGCACACGATTTTTGGGGTAATGTGGTCGGTATTACGCCCGTGCTGAATAGGGTGAAGGCTACATCAGAAAATAAGCAGCAGTAAACTTCTTGAAAAATTAAATTTTTTTTCGGGCACATCATGAGAGAAGGAAAGAACGATGCACTGTAGATAGAAGATTGTGAAAGGACATGATCGATACGCCAACCGATATGGCACATGATGATGATGAAACTGCGGGACATCTCAGAAAACAACTCTTAACCCTGGACAGGGAACAGGCAAATAATTGCAGGGCTATGGTAAAGCTGGTAGCAAAGATAAGTGGTAGGGTGTAACATCACTCCTACACAGTGTAGTAACAGCTTTACAAAAGGAGAACAAAAAATCATGACGTTGTGACCTACATGGGACCTTCTCCAGAAAACACAAAAACAGAAACGGACAACGAAATGAAGAATAACAAACTACATTTTCTAGAGTAAAGAGAACTAGTCTATTTAGAATATAAATTAAAAGAGAAGACAAAGTGCTATATTAGAGGAAAATCATTAATTAAAAGTAGGAATTAAATTAAATGTAAAAACGCATAACCGGGAGTCTGAAGGTCCGACCTGCACACAACTGGGCGACCGATGTAAATGTTTAATCGTGAAGTTTGGGAGGAAATTGTGAAGTTGTCATCAAGAATTTCTCCAACGATAGTCAAAGTTACGGGGCTAGTGATGATGACGACGATGAAACGGAGTAGGCATGTTGCTGCGAGTAAGGGACTTCATCGTCCCTAAACGTTTGTTTTTCCCTCCCCCTGTCACTCATCATCACACCCATATTTGACTTATAATCGTCCACACTCTGGGAGCTTCTGGATCGAGTCTAAGCTAAGTCTCGCATTATTTTGTTTATTATTTAATTAATTTAATGTGTTGTAGTTTACTAATTTGTATTAATTATCCATTTCTATTCTGTTATAATGTAATACATCTCTACTAATTTTTTATATTAATTATCCATTTTTATTCTTTTATAATGTAGTGCATCCTCTACTAATTTTTATTAAGTATCCATTTTTATTCTGTTATAATGTAGTACATCTCTACTAATTAATTATCCATTTTTATTTTGTTATAATGTAGTACATCTCCCTTTTGTTTTATCATTTCATTTCTTACCCCACTTTGTACTTCTCATTGCTCTACTAGTCTCACTCACTCTAGGTGGAGTCGAGTTTATTTTCATTCCGTTGTCCATGTGTGTTGTTCTCGTTTGTGTTGTTCTCGTTTGTGTTGTTCTCGTTTTCGGCCACATGTAGGCCGAAACGTCAGTATTTTCTCGTGTTCCTTTTTTTCGTAAAGCAGTCACCATACCTTATAGGAGTCTACGTTACACCCCACCACTTGCTCCATACTACCAGCTTTACCGCAGCACTGCAATTATCTGCCCGTTCCCTCCCAAAAAGTTAGTTGTCCGATTATCCTCATTGCACACCAAACAACACTTCCATAAAACTCTTAGATCTCCTCCCCAGCAAATCCCGAAACAATAAACTGGTTCACAAGACCTTCTTCATTCTCCTTGTAGCTCTCCCCTATTAAGGCAACATGCTTCTTGAATAACATAAAGATCCGGGAGTTCACTAAAACAAATGGGTAACCATTGTAGTGTATTTACTCATCTTTTATCATTCTTTGCACTGGAAGATGTGTGGAATTGAGAAACGCATGAAATCGATTTTTTTTTAATTTTAAAACGTGTCCATTGTTGTCGTTTTGACTATCCACAAGGATGTAATCGAACAGGGTAATGATGTTATTGTCCACTACATTGTTTCCATGCCATGTTTCCCCATCCAGTTCTACGTTTGTGTGTGTGTGTGCGTGCGTGCGTGCGTGCGTGTGTGTGTGTGTGTGTGTGTGTTTTTTACTAAATGATAACACAATTTTATTAATTCTTGCATTACAAATCTTCCATTTATTCCTTTTTTTTTCTTGTGAAGAAAGTTCCTCGGTTACTTCTTGCTGTTTCCTATGCAGTTATTGAAACTTTTCAGTGCTTGGTAATGTTAGTACAACGAATATGAAAAAAAAAAAAAGCAAGAAAAATGCAAAGGTGAAAAAAAATATCACACACCAGCTAATTGAAATGAACGAACACTGTACGAATTCATGGGCAATATATGAATATCAGGTTCTACGAATTTGTCTATATTATAACTGGTTTTAATCCACAAAATTCATAACCGGTGACGTGATGGTGGTAATGGGACGTCTCTAGCACAGTTGTTCAATGCAGGATGTATGTACCATTTTAGTCTTCTCCCTTTAACAATTGCTACTGACGCAGGTTTTGTGTGTGACGATATCGAGAATCTCCCATCATTCAGAGCATTGGAATTTCCTTTAAGTGGTTTTACATTCTGGTGCCTTGGGATGGATGTTTCAGTTTTATAAACGTCTGTGATCGTTGCGTTTCAGTAGTCATCATCATCATGTGCCATACCGGTTGGCGTAAGCGATCATGTCCTTCCACAAACTTCTGTCTATCGTGCATCGTATCAGTTCTATTGTCGATTGTTTTTTATGCCATGACACCAAGAGATCCAGTATTTTCTCTCTTTGTCGTCCGTAGTCTTTCTTTCCCTGTATTTTACCAGTTGGAACCAAGTATTCCAACTTTCCTCTTCTCAGGATGTGCTCGAAAAATGTTGATTGTTTCTTTCGGTTTCTTATGAGTTCCCTTTTTGTGTTGGCCTCTCTGGGAATGTCCTCGTTGGTCTTTTTAGCTGTCCAGGGAACTTTCAACATTCTTCTGAGAAATCCCATTTCTGTGGCCTCTAATCGTCTTTTCATTGTTTATCTACTGTCCATTATTCGCTTTCATATGTCAGAACTAGCTCCACCTAGCACCAATAAATTCTCTTTCTCACTTCTATTGGCATAGACTTGTTGTATAAGAAGTTTTCCATTTTCTGAAATGCAATTTTGGCATGAGCTACTCTGCTTTTTTATTTCTGTGGTGCACCTTCCATCTGATGTTATTATTGTGCCCTACTATTTGACGCATTGAACTTGTTTCAGATTTGTCCTGTTTATTTTTATGCTGCATGATGGTGATGATTGTTTCTTCATTATGACCATTACTTCTGTTTTCTTACTATCCAGAATGAGACCTTTTTTGTTGCTTTCTTTTACTATAATCTATTTCATTTCTTGTAGTTCATTCTCCGTCTCTGCTACTAAGACTGTGTCATCCGCATATCACAAAATGTTTATGTTATGGCCGTTGACTTCAATACCTTTTTTGTCTACTATTGTTATCATAATTTTTTCGCGGTAAAGTGAGAACAAATCCGGTGACAGAACACAACCTTGTCTGACTCCTTGTTTTATATATTCGACCTGTTCTGTTACATATGTAGTTCTTTATTTACCTCTATAGCTCTTTCTATCAATGTTCTTGGGATGTATATTGCATTATTGGTGCCTTTTTCTTCCACAAAACCACATTGTTCCTCACTTATTTCTGGTTTTATTTTGTTCCTTACACGTCTCATGATGATTCTTACACGTCTTCATGATGATTAATATTTCATTTCACCGTGGCTTAGTATTGTGAAGTTTAATACTTCATTTCACCGTGGCTTAGTATTGTGAAGTTTAATATTTCATTTCACCGTGGCTTAGTATTGTGAAGTTTAATACTTCATTTTTCCGTGGCTTAGTATTGTGAAGTTTAATACTTCATTTCTCCGTGGCTCAGTATTGTGAAGTTTAATACTTCATTTCACCGTGGCTCAGTATTGTGAAGTTTAATACTTCATTTCACCGTGGCTTAGTATTGTGAAGTTTAATATTTCATTTCACCGTGGCTTAGTATTGTGAAGTTTAATATTTCATTTCACCGTGGCTTAGTATTGTGAAGTTTAATATTTCATTTCACCGTGGCTTAGTATTGTGATGTTTAATACTTCATTTCACCGTGGCTTAGTATTGCGAAGTTTAATACTTCATTTCACCGTGGCTCAGTATTGTGATGTTTAATACTTCATTTCACCGTGGCTTAGTATTGTGATGTTTAATACTTCATTTCACCGTGGCTTAGTATTGTGAAGTTTAATATTTCATTTCACCGTGGCTCAGTATTGTGAAGTTTAATACTTCATTTCACCGTGGCTTAGTATTGTGATGTTTAATACTTCATTTCACCGTGGCTTAGTATTGTGATGTTTAATACTTCATTTCACCGTGGCTTAGTATTGTGAAGTTTAATACTTCATTTCACCGTGGCTTAGTATTGTGAAGTTTAATACTTCATTTCACCGTGGCTCAGTATTGTGATGTTTAATACTTCATTTCACCGTGGCTCAGTATTGTGATGTTTAATACTTCATTTCACCGTGGCTTAGTATTGTGATGTTTAATACTTCATTTCACCGTGGCTCAGTATTGTGAAGTTTAATACTTCATTTCACCGTGGCTTAGTATTGTGAAGTTTAATACTTCATTTCACCGTGGCTTAGTATTGTGAAGTTTAATACTTCATTTCACCGTGGCTTAGTATTGTGAAGTTTAATACTTCATTTCACCGTGGCTCAGTATTGTGAAATTTAATACTTCATTTCACTGTGGCTTAGTATTGTGAAGTTTAATACTTCACGTCACTGTGACATTATTTACTTCTTAAGGAACTTCCTTAATTGTTTGATGTTGGACCGAAGACTTTATACGCACTTATGGCTTTGTTCGACGCGCAGTTTAGGTGATCTGGTGACTAATGACCTGGCTGTTATGGTATCTATCTATCTATTGTCCTTTCGAGCCGAAGACGGCAGATAGGGCAGAACCACAATCTCAAAAACAGAAACCTTGCGTACCAAAATGGCACATATTGCAGAGATCACCACTACCAAAATCTATGGTGCTGTTTCCATTACAATACTTTTTACAATGACAGCTTGTCAAGCCATCGATCAACCTCCTTAGTCGCCTCTTACGACATGCCTGGAAGGTAGCTGCGAAAAGAGATCATCATCATTATCATCATCATCGTCATTATCATCATCTCTGTGCTTGATGTGTACTTCGGCACAAGTCCATATTCAGAGTGAGCTTCTCAATCACCTTAAAGTTATCGGTGCATGTTGTTTTCTCCTGTCTTATTCTTCTTAGTATATTTCGATGCTAAATTGTTTTCTTTTTCTTGTTGCTTCCATTTGAGGACATAATTTTTGATTATTTTAATCTTTCTTCCCATTACACGGCAAACATTTCCCCACCTACTTTCATGAATTGTGTATGAGATCGTTGTTGCGTGACCATTTCTGCGCTAGTCTCGAATTCATTTCATTGTGCATAAATTATTTTCAAGAGGCATATACATATCATAGGGAGCCGCGATAGCTCAGTGGTTATGGAACTGGACTACAAATGACAAGGGGTAGGGTTCGATCCCAACCGACGGCTTCCGGGCTCACCCAACCTTAAATGGGTACCGGATTTTTTTCTGGAAAGTAAAGCAGCACGGGCGTAATACCGACCACATTACCCCAAAAATCATGTGCTGAAGGTCTGTAAAATATAGGGTCACTAACACCATATTTCCCTATACGCCACTTGGCGTGACGGGGGTACTTTACCTTTTTTATATACATATCATAGGGAGCCGCGATAGCTCAGTAGCTCGTGAACTGGACTACAAAAGACAAAAGGCCAGGTTCAATCCTGGGATCGACTGCTTCCGGGTTCACCCAGCCTTAAATGGGTGCTGGATTTTTTTTCTTGGAAAGTAGAACGGCACGGGTGTAGTACCGTCCACATTACCCCCAAATTCAGGTGCCGAAGGTCTATAACAATTATGGTCACTAACACCATATTCACTACATGGCACTTTACTTATATATATATATATATATATATATATATATGTGTGTGTGTGTGTGTGTGTGTTTGTGTTTGTGTGTGCGCATGTGTGCGTGTGTGTGTGATCTGATTATCCAACTACTGTCACTTTTGTTCAACAAGGAAATAACTCTACAGGCAAAACGGACACTCTACAATACAATCTTCATCCCAACTTTGTGGTACCAACGCCAGACCTAGATTCTAGATGCACACAGTAAGAAAAATAATAACCATCGAGATGAAATGCGTTAGACGAATGATAACAGCTTGAGAAATAAGATCAGAAATGAAGAATTGAGAAAAAAGCTTAGAATAATTCCCGTCATAGAGTACATAAAGAAATAACAGATAAGATGGTTTGGCCATGCGATAATGCAGAAAGTCCAAAACTCAACACAAGAAGCCTTCAATAAATGATGCGAGAACACCAGACCCAAGGGCCGACCACGAAAAAGATGGATTAACGGAATGTTAGAAACATTAGGAAACATAACAGCAGAAGAGGCGAACAGAAGAGTAAAAGACTGCAAATTATATCTCCCCTCGACGCTGTAAGGTAAATGAGGAAGAAAAGAAGAAAAGTGGGAATATTTTTCCAAAAATAAAGAAAATGGAATTCCTGCTTTCTTGATGGCTTAACCTGCCTCTGGGTAAAATCTTAAGAAAAACTTAAATTAAAAAAAAAGTTAACTAAATTATCAACGTTAAGCTGCATTTCTGATGTATGCAAGTTTTTGCGTAATAAAGAAAAACATTAATATTCTGGATGTTATGATCGCAGATGCTGTGACAAGCCTACACGTTTTATTAATTGGAATCAAACCACACCACCTGGGTTCTAGCAGCTGCGCGTGGAACAATGATGATGATTGGTCGACGTTTTTTATCTCTTTAGTCCTCAACCATTTAATCACCTTGCCACCCCCATCCCAAACAGCGCTTCTTTCACTCATTCGTTCCCAAACACAATACGTTAGCTACCGCTGTGGTACTGGTACGAGTACAAATGGTTATCAGTATTTAACATCTTCTACTGACATTATATTTACACAACTGGCGGATTCTGGCTTGTCAACATTTCTAGCTATGAAAATTAATAGGCAGGTAAAATCGTTAATAATATGTTGACTTAAGAATTAAATATACAAATAGTATTTGAGATCAATAGTATTCTATGTCATATATGTTGGTGCTGTTTAGGCTACTACTTTCTGGTTTTTTAGTATTTCTTCTTCATCCTCATCCGCATTTTCTTTTCTCTTTCCTCCCCATTTTATTTCTATTGACCTTTCGAGCCGTAACCGGCCCATAGGGCGTAGACCAAGATACACCTTCTCCTATATGAATTTTTTGTTCTAGCAATTTTGTTTTAAAGATATTTTATCAAATCTCGCCATCTATCTCTGTTCTGTGCAAGCAGTTCTATCTCATTGAGGGAGCCGATTCCTGCTGCTCTTGCCTCTCTCATCAATGTTCTTCTCAGTGTCTCCCTGGGTCTTCCTCTTTTTCGTTTACCTGTTGTTTCCCATATGAGAGCTTGCTTTGCTATTCGATTATTATCTCTTCTCATCACATGTCCAACGTATGACCATCGTCTTTTCTTTATTACTGAAGATATTAGTGGTTGATTGGCGGTTTCTCTAATTTTCTCGTTTGTTTTGAATTCGTTCCATTCTATACCAAGTATTTTCCTTAGACATTTATTTTCGTTGCCATTTTATTTGTTTGCCCTTAAAATGACGTTTGTCGTGTTAACATTATTTGATCTCTTCATCCTGGTATATTTGACTTCTAGATGTATAATCGGGACCAGGTGCGTGTTCCTTCTGGATATCTTTTTAACATGGCTCGGATTTACTAACGTGTCTCCAGGACCACGTGGTTGGAGTGGAATTAAGATTTGCTCCCCTCTAGCTGACATTGACGTCATCGGTCAGATGTAGACAACGAACAGTTATCCGCTTATGCGCCTTATCAGGTTTAAACAAGGGTTAGGGTGTTCTTATTTTTGTCCTAAATTGAAAAAAAAAACCATATCTACGCTTGCTTACTCCTTCCCTAGTCAAAAGAGCAACAACACTCTGTGTGTGTGTGTGCATGTGTAACTGAAATGAGCTAAAATGACATATCTTTGAGTAGTGTTATTTTTCATGTCTTGGACGTGAGAGTCATTGAATTAACTGATACATTATGATACATTATCGTAAACTGTTATCATTGCACTATTAGCCTTAAATCATGTCTGAATGTGCGTACCGATTAGCCTAGGCGATCATTGCACAGTTTTTTGTCTGAGTGCATCGCATCGATTCTCTTGTTGATTGTTCTCCGTAACACTAAGCTATCTAATATCTTTGTCGTCCGCGATCTTTCCTGCCCTGTATATTGCCATTTATAATCAAGTGTTCCAACTTTCCTTTTCTCATGATGTGCCAAATAAAATGTCCATTGTTTCTTTTTTTTATGTTTTTTATTAGCTCCCTTTTTGGCTAAGATCAAAGTGCAAAAAAGAAGAAACAAAAATTCTGTCTGTCTAGGGTGTGGCATAAGTTTTTTTTTCTTTTAGTGAAGCGAGGTATTAAGCAGCTCATGTGAAGGTCATTATTAAGGTGACATAATTTCTGTTCCGGCCTCATTGAAAATGTCCTCGCTGACCTTTTTAACTGCCCAGAGAACTTTTAACATTCTTCTGAGAAATCTCATCTCTGTGGTCTCTAATCATCTTTTCGTTTGTTTGCCTACTGTCTATAATTCGCTTCCATATGTCATAAATGGCTTTATATAGTATCGATGATCTATCTTTCTCATTTTTATTGACAAAACCTTATGGCACATTATGTTTTTCATTTTATGAAACGCTCTTTCGGCGTTTGCTATTCTGGACTTTAATAGCTATGCCAATTATTATCATAATTCTTCTTCTTTCCTTCCTCGTTTTCCTTTCAGCGTCAAGGGAAGATATAATTTGGGGTCTTTTGCTCTTCTGTTGATCTCTGCTGGTGTTGTTTCCTAGTGTTTCTAATATTCCATCAATCCATCTTTTTCGTGGTCGACCCTTGGGTCTGGTGTTCTCAAAACGTTTACTGGAGGCTCTCTGTGTGTTTTCATCTGACTGCATTATCACGTGGCCAAACCATTTTATCTGTGTTTCTGTATATATTTATATGGTGGGAATTGTTCCTAACCTTTTTTCTCAGTTCTTCATTTCCGATCTTATCTAGTTTCCTGTTTCCTGTCATTCGTATAACACACATAGAGTATAAACACTTCACTGAATGTTATTACAAATGTCTACACCTACTCTACTTCCATCATCAGTGAAGTATCAACAGGCGTAAGCGATTGTGTTCTGCTGCATGTTACGGTTCCTAGATAAAAGGTCAAGGTCAAGTACGAGACTTGAACCGGCGTCTTAGCACGCGAGTTTACACCCATATGTGCTCTGCCGCCTATCCAGAAATGTTCGGATATTTCTGTATAGTGTAGCCTCAAGCATCGAAACTCAGATGCGAAGCGACATTCCTCACCTTCCCAGGATAATACCCTGGTACCCATTTCTGCCAACGGCTGGGTCGACCGTGGGGTATTTTTTTTTTCCAACCACGAGTACAATTCACACTGCTCCCAGCGGGACTCGAACACGGGTTGTCCGAACGTCGGTAGTCCAGTTGGGTGGTTTTCCCAACTAGGCTACCGAGGCCCCCAGGTTCCTAGATGTTCCTTATAAATTCTACTGTTGACATATTTCAAAACCAGATTTTTATACACATTTTCCTCTTGTTTCGTGCGGGTACTTTATGAATGATCATTCAACACATTTGACATTTTGATAATTCAGTATACGAGTTTATTTAATAATTTAATGCATTTTTTAACTAACGTGTACGAACAAAAGGCGTGATAAAACTAAAACAAAAAAATACATTCTGAATTATGTGTATTGTTACAAGTTTATTGCATAGAACAAGTCCCGCATAAACTCATTGAAATCAATAACCTATTATTGCTTACTCCCCTTGGAATATGCCTTTTTGGGTGGGGAGGGGGGCGCTGATTCAAAGGGGGGCGTGGTTGAAATTTTTGAATTAAATTATTTTGTTGTGTTTGCACTAGCAAGTTTTTGCCTCTTCTAAACTTTAGCTTTTATTTGAAAGGTCGTGTAAAAGGTATTACAACAGAAATTCAGCGGTTGTTTTTTTTTTTCGAGAAAAGAGGTTCTGAAGTTGTAAGAGGACTTTGAAGAAGACGATGATGAAAGTGAAAGCAAACGGTGATAGGAGACGTAGAAGAGTATTAGCAATTACGCTAGAGAGTATTTAAGCAAAAATTTTTCCTTTTTACGTTTATTGTTTGCAAATTTACCAATAGAACCAAAACTCTGAAAGTATAGCACAGTATGTACATATATGTAATCAGTAGAGAAAGAACTTGTCAAATCATTGGACAACTATCACTACATTTGTCCAACAAGGAAATAACTCTAGAGGCAAACGGGCACTCAACAATACAATCTTCATCCCAACGTTTTACCATCAATGTCAGTCCTGGACACTAGATGCAAGAACAACCAGAAACATAACTTATACGGAGATGAAATGTGTTAGACGAATGACAGGAAACAGTCTGAGAGATAAGATCAGAAAAAATAACGGAGAAAAAAGCTAGGAGTAGCCCCCGCCATAGAGTATATACAGAGGCAAAAGATAAAAATGGTTTGGTCACGTGACAAGGCAGAAAGACCAAAACACAACACAACGAGCTTTCAATAAACGTCGCGAGAAAACCTGACCAAGGGTCGACCACGGAAAGATGAATCGATGGAATACTGGAACACGTGGAAATATAACAGCAGCAGAGGCGACCACAAATGATATCTCCTCTCGACGCTGAAAAGCAAATGAGGAAGGAAAGAAGAAGAGTAGAGAAAAAGAGAAAGAGAGAGAGAGTGATTTGACCACTTTTATAATTTAACGTTTCTTTCCTTTTGAGTCAGTCTAAATAACGTTTTCAGTCTAGATAACGTTTTCAGTCTAGATAACGTTTTCAGTCTAGATAACGTTTTCAGTCTAGATAACGTTTTCAGTCTAAATACGTTTTCAGTCTAAATAACGTTTTCAGTCTAGATAACGTTTTCAGTCTAGATAACGTTTTCAGTCTAAATAACGTTTTCAGTCTAGATAACGTTTTCAGTCTAGATAACGTTTTCAGTCTAGATAACGTTTTCAGTCTAAATATATTCTTCACAACTCGCTTCCAAATAATTAACTTTAAATTCATAGTTTACGGAAAAAAAACATCTCAGTACCAACTTTACTGTAGGTCTCTCAACGCAATTCATTCTTCTACTTAGCGTTCACAAGTTGAGTGGGCGTGGATGCGCAGTGTCGCTAATTTACGGCAATTCTGTGATACCTGCGTCTTCCGGCCCGACACTTCAGCATGTGTAGATTTTTCTTAAAGTTCTTTTTTCGCGAACAGTGATCATTTCTGGCCCACTCTTTTCGACTTTCAACTGCCAGTGATCTTTAAAATCTATCTATTGACCTTTCGAGCCGTAACCGGCCCATAGGGCGTAGACCAAGATACACCTTCTCCTATATGAATTTTGTTCTAGCAGTTTTCTTTTAAAGATATTTTATCAAATCTCGCCATCTGTCTCTGTTCTGTGCAAGCAGTTCTATCTCATTGAGGGAGCCGATTCCTGCTGCTCTTGCCTCTCTCATCAATGTTCTTCTCAGTGTCTCCCTGGGTCTTCCTCTTTTTCTTTTACCTGTTGTTTCCCATATGAGGGCTTGCTTTGCTATTCGATTATTATCTCTTCTCATCACATGTCCAACGTATGACCATCGTCTTTTCTTTATTACTGAAGATATTAGTGGTTGATTGGCGATTTCTCTAATTTCCTCGTTTGTTTTGAATTCGTTCCATTCTATACCAAGTATTTTCCTTAGACATTTATTTTCGAATGCGTTCAACTTTGTTTCTATATCTCTTGTTGTTTTCCAGCTTTCACACGCATACGTAAGGGTTGATAGTACATTTGATTTGAATAGCCTAAGTTTTGTGTTTGTGCTAATGAGTTTTGATTTCCACAATCTTTAAAATGGGAGAGGAAAAACTTGCGACCGTGGTTTTTTCGTGGTTTTCTGAGAGGTCTCGATATTGGATCTCACTACCCAGTGAGGGCTACACATCGGATCTCACAACCCAGTGAGGGCTAGACATCGGATCTCACTACCCAGTGAGGGCTAGACATCGGATCTCACTACCCAGAGAGGGCTAGGCTTCAGATCTCACTACCCTGAGAGGGCTAGGCATCGGATCTCACTACCAAGAGACGGCTAGACATCGGATCTCACTATCCAGATAGGGGTAGACATCAGATCTCACTGCTCAGAGAGGACTAGGCAAAAGATGATGATTGTTTCTTCCTAATATTTGAAATTAGCTCTCTTTTTGCTTTGACCTCTCTCAGAACATCTTCATTACTCTTCTTAGCTGTCCATGGTACTCTCAACATTCTTCTGTAAAATCACATTTCTACAGACTCCAGTGATTTTCTTGTCTGTTTTCTATTGTCCATGATTCGCATCCATATGTTAAGACTGGCTCTACGTAACATTTAAGAACTCTTTTTCTTGTTTCTATTGTCAAAAATGGATTGCATAGTATCATCCTCATTTTTTGGAAAGCTGCTTTTGCCTGAGCCATTCTGCATCTCACCTCTTTTGTACATCTTCTGTCTGAGGTTAACAAAGTTCCCATATATTAAAATTCATTTACCTGTTTTTAATATTGTTCCACTTGTCTTTATTTTGCACTGATGTGATGTCGTTTTCTTTGTTGTTACCATTACCTCTGTCTTTTTGCTATTAAGGCTGAGTCCTTTATTTTGCTTTCTTTCACTATAATGTCTAACATTTCTTGTAACTCATTTTCACTCTTAGCGATTAAGACTGTATCATCATCATACCTTAGATTACCCTCTGTTAGTCGGGTAATTTATTAAATATTTTTTATTGTTCGAGATATAGAAATATATCGTCATTCTCTCTTGGTTACTATTTATGAGTTTTGCAGACCATATTTAGACGCGCTGTAAATTTACATTCGTTATGTGCAAGTGCGTTGAGGATTTTCTTACAAGAAATATGTAATTCGTTATTTGGAACGACCGGTTGGTTGCTACCACAATAAAGCCTGATAAACTCATTACCGAGCTTACACGCACTCCGTCCACCGGCTCATGCTGGTGGACAAGAAATCCGGTAGATCATAAAAAGAATTCAATATTGGCGTTATTTTTTGGCCCGATATTTCACATTTCTGCGTGCCTATATATTTAACTCTGTGACCTTCCAGGCATGTCGTAAGAGGCGACTAAGGAGATGATTGATGGCTTGACAAGATGTCATTGTAAAAAAAAAAGTATTGTTAAGGAAACGGAGCCATAGATTTTAGAAGCAGTGATCTCTGCAATATGTGCCATTTTTGCACGCCAGGTTTCTGTTTTTTGAGATTGTGGTTCTGCCCTATGTGCCGTCTTCGGCTCGAAAGGACAAGAGATAGATATATTTTAATAACGAAGATTACCTGGCCGTCATAACCCTCATTAGTCACAGCATACGTGATATGGAGGGAGCCACGATAGCTCAGTGATTAGTGAACTGGACTACAAAGGACAATGGGTAGGGTTCGACCCCAACCGACGGCTTCCGGGTTCACCCAGCCTTAAATGGGTACCGAATTTTTTTTCTGGGAAAGTAAAGCGGCACGGGCGTAATACCGCCCACATTACCCCAAAAACATGTGCTGAAGGTCTGTAAAATGTATGGTCACTAACACCACATTCCCTATACGCCACCTGGCGTGACGGGGCTCTTTACTTATATGTGATATGGGTTGTCTACTTCTTCGTCGCGTTCACCCGTTAAATGGGCGTGGATACGTTGATCCGCTAATTTACGACATAGCCGCGATATCTGCCTGGGTCAACACTTAACATGAGATCAAAACGGAACATGTCAGGTTAGATTTAACATTGAAATCCCTTAGATGAATAATTAAAGAAAATTAAATTAAAGCTGAGCTATAGACGGTAATTACAGTAAGTAAAAGCTGAGCTATAGACGGTAATTACAGTAAGTAAAAGCTGAGCTATAGACGGTAATTACAGTAAGTAAAAGCTGAGCTATAGACGGTAATTACAGTAAGTAAAAGCTGAGCTATAGACGGTAATTACAATAAGTAAAAGCTGAGCTATAGACGGTAATTACAGTAAGTAAAAGCTGAGCTATAGACGGTAATTACAGTAAGTAAAAGCTGAGCTATAGACGGTAATTACAATAAGTAAAAGCTGAGCTATAGACGGTAATTACAGTAAGTAAACGCTGAGCTATAGACGGTAGAGGAAAAAAAAGTAAGTAAAAGCTGAGCTATAGACGGTAATTACAGTAAGTAAAAGCTGAGCTATAGACGGTATTACAATAAGTAAAAGCTGAGCTATAGACGGTAATTACAATAAGTAAAAGCTGAGCTATAGACGGTAATTACAGTAAGTAAAAGCTGAGCTATAGACGGTAATTACAGTAAGTAAAAGCTGAGCTATAGACGGTAATTACAGTAAGTAAAAGCTGAGCTATAGACGGTAATTACAATAAGTAAAAGCTGAGCTATAGACGGTAATTACAGTAAGTAAAAGCTGAGCTATAGACGGTAATTACAGTAAGTAAAAGCTGAGCTATAGACGGTAATTACAATAAGTAAAAGCTGAGCTATAGACGGTAATTACAGTAAGTAAACGCTGAGCTATAGACGGTAGAGGAAAAAAAGTAAGTAAAAGCTGAGCTATAGACGGACGGTAATTACAGTAAATAAATGCTGAGCTATAGACGGTAATAAAAGTAAGTAAAAGCTGAACTATTAACGGTAATAAAAGTAAGTAAAAGCTGAGATATTACGGTAATAAAAGTAAGTAAAAGCTGAGATATTAACGGTAATAAAAGTAAGTAAAAGCAATCCCCTCACTTCAAAATGTTGTAGTTGATGTAGTACAGCGTGGTCCAACCCACTGTAGGGCGACAAAATGTTGGACAGCGATGATGTTCTATATTTCTATAGTAATATATTTGCCTATCTCTTCTTAAGAACATTAAGAGTTGGGACAGCGATGATGTTCTATATTTCTATAGTAATATATTTGCCTATCTCTTCTTAAGAACATTAAGAGTTGGGGCAGCGATGATGTTCTATATTTCTATAGTAACATATTTGCCTATCTCTTCTTAAGAACATTAAGAGTTGGGTAGCGATGATGTTCTATATTTCTATAGTAATATATTTGCCTATCTCTTCTTAAGAACATTAAGAGTTGGGACAGCGATGATGTTCTATATTTCTATAGTAATATATTTGCCTATCTCTTCTTAAGAACATTAAGAGTTGGGGCAGCGATGATGTTCTATATTTCTATAGTAATATATTTGCCTATCTCTTCTTAAGAACATTAAGAGTTGGGGCAGCGATGATGTTCTATATTTCTATAGTAATATATTTGCCTATCTCTTCTTAAGAACATTAAGAGTTGGGGCAGCGATGATGTTCTATATTTCTATAGTAATATATTTGCCTATCTCTTCTTAAGAACATTAAGAGTTGGGCAGCGATGATGTTCTATATTTCTATAGTAATATATTTGCCTATCTCTTCTTAAGAACATTAAGAGTTGGGGCAGCGATGATGTTCTATATTTCTATAGTAATATATTTGCCTATCTCTTCTTAAGAACATTAAGAGTTGGGGCAGCGATGATGTTCTATATTTCTATAGTAATATATTTGCCTATCTCTTCTTAAGAACATTAAGAGTTAGGGTAAGGGAGATATCCTACACCTCTGTAACCGAACCAAAGTACTGTACGCCTCTGCTTCAGAATGGGTTTTGAGCAAGAATTCCGTGGGAAGGGGTTAAACCAGTGGCGTATTCTCTATGTGGCCGCAGCTACCGCCGGTATCCTTGAACATATTAACGAATTACACAAGGAAATTATAATTTTTTATATTTTTTAAATAATTATATTACACATTTTCAAATATTCTATTACACATTTTGTAAGCCAATATGATTTATTTGCTTTGATTTGCATTTATTAAAGCAAGGTTTTCCTCTGGCCTCTATAAAGTTTGTCAATGAAACCGAAACGACTCTACATTGAAACCTCTAGTAGCTAGCGATAAATGTTTCCTCTATCCGGACCAAGTATTAACAACCTTGACATTCAAAAATGGGAGTCAAAATAATATAGCGTGAGCTACCGCTAGAGGAATGCGGTTTCATTGGTCATTTTTAGCTCTAGCCATTTAAAAGCGTTAAAAGTGAAAGTGAAACTGTGTCTGATTACCGGAACTTCCTTAGCTATTTATAACTACATTTTGGGCATCAGCATCTGTAGAAAGAACTTTTTCTGCTCTCAAGAGAATCAAATTTTATTGTTGCTCAACTCAGACACAAGAACGCTTATTTGGTTTGGTATTAACGTCCAGTGAGAAATCATTCCCTCAGAAACTTAGAAACCAACCCAGCATTTTCAATGACAAAGTCATCAAGATATTTTCGTCCCAAAAAAGACGGATATAATTAACATATAAATAAGTAAGTAATTTAAATATAGTGATGTCATTAGAAAATAATACTTTATATTAGCCTACTGAATATAATGTATGTTTTTATTTATTATGTTGTCGGTTGCCCAGACCCCAAAACCAGTATACGCCACTGGGTTAAACATATCTTATTTCACTAATCTCAGGCTAGGACCTCCAACATATCTACTCGCTGGGAACTAGTGTTCAGGGGTATTATGCGATTATGAATTTAAAATTTATATTATGTTGTTTCTAAAAAAAATATTTATAATATTTCTTGCCATGTCTAAATATATGTTACTATATCCGAGTCGGGGAGGGCGCGGGGAGTTGTTTTTAACTCGTTCCTTCTTTATCCTTAAATAAATAAATAAATAAAACTCATTCCTTATGACATTGCACTCCATAAACATTATTTTAAAATCTATGATTTTATTTGCTCGGACGAGTCATTCAAATTGTATGCTTGGGAACGTTTACAAAACTCTTTATGTAGAATCATCATTAGGTTGCGTGTTCTTTGCAGAATATTGTAATCACCACAGCCCATCTAAAAGAATATATGTCACCTAGCCAGATATCTCACTTCTTCTGTTGTCATGTTCTATGTCTCTTCGATGTTTTGAAACCACCTTCTTCTTGGTATCAACCCTGTTGCGTCGCCCAAGAACCATGTCTTCCATAATTGTTCTTTCCACCCCGATGTGTCTTTTGACGCGGCCATGGTATTTTAATTTCCCCTGTAGAATTGTGTTTATAAAGCAGTTCTTTTTCATGTTTACATCTTTTAATATGTCTTCATTGCTCATTTTCATAATCCAAGGTATCTTAAGGATTTTTCTGTAGCATTTTGCTTTGAATGAATCGATTTTCATTCTTGCTCTTTACGAGATTGTCCATGATTCACAATCATACGACGCTATAGTGAATATACTTGTCCTCAATAATTTTACTTTTACTGACTTTCAGGTATTGTACCATATGTACCTCATGGCGTTTAATTTTGTGTTACTATTGCTAATCTTCTGTTGATCTCTCTCTGACAGTCTCCATTGTTAGTTACTACAGATCTAAGATATTCATAGTTTGTTACATTTTCAAGTTCTTCACTGTTAATGATGATTTTGGGTTGGCTTTTTGTTTTGTCAACGGATATTATCTTAGTTAGAAGTATTTTTAGATAGAGGTTTTTGCATTTTATTGATTTTTAACACACTCAGTTATTGGTTTTTAATCATTTTGCACTGGGGCAGAAGTCTTGCGACCTGCGGTCGCAATAGCAAAATCGCGCACCATCAGCTGACCAAGACCCAGCAGTTTTACCTCCTAATGATCTCCCCTGGTAACAGTCTGCGTCAAAACAGACTGGCTAACAAAAGGGAATAATAGAACAATAAGTATGTGTTAGCACTCGGAAAAATTAACAGACAAACAACAACAGAAAAAAAACGAAGAACAATATATGGTCCGAAGTGGATCGAACCCGTACTCCCTGGCACCGCGCCTTGCCACGAGAAGCCGAACGCTTGGCACACTGCCACTCAGCCAACTAAAAAATTGGCTATTGTAGTAGTGTCTTCCACGAAAGGCGCTCTCAATGACTAGGATCGCCGTGTTCCTTGTAGTGGTGGCTGTTGTTGATATAGAAGACCCAGTATTGCAGTACCTCTACGCTGGACTAGTAGTTTCCCAGCATAGCCTGGGATAAACGAACTTCAACTTCTCCAGTAAGAGCCAGGAATGTCAAGAAAGCCATTACGATCCGCCACAGCAATGAGTCAAAGGGCAACTTGCCCGCATCAACTCGTGGCATTCCGTCAGATCAAAATCAAATCCTTTTGCACTATTGGAGATGGGGACTGTGTTAGCAACGTTTTTGTAGCACACGAATCGAATTATGGCAGAACTTGATCATTTAAGCGTATACACATTTCCAGACTGACAGCAGTGTATGATTTTTACAGTCGTCAAGTTTAAAAAAAAAAAACTGAAGGGAAATCGCTCAAAAGAAAGGGCGAACATACTGTCCCGTATCCGCTTTCACTTGGTATGGGAGATGGCAATATAATTATAGCAGAAAGGCTAGCAGGTATAACAAAACGGCTGAGATATATATTTATGACAGAAGGGATGGGAGATATAACGAAATGGATGAGAGAGATATATTTATGACAGAACGGAGGGGATATAACGAAACGGATAAGAGAGATATTTATGAAAGAACGGAGGGGAGATATACTTGCAACAAAACAGCTGCAACAGAAGTTCCCAGTAATTTAGGAATAAAATAACTCTTTAAGCCAACATCGGTACTATTTGTAAACAATATATATGTGGTGTATATAACATTGAACTATACAGTGCTTTCTCTAAAACTGTCATTCAAGTTGGCATCTTACGTATATATAATACTGGCATAGCTTGGGTTAAGAGCTATCAACAACTCAGAGCTGACTGCTCCCACCAAGATCAATGAGCCGAAGCGGACCAAGATGGTGCTCTATCTCTTCTCTCCACACCCCCCCCCCCCCACCCCCGTATAGTCTGGAAATACATTAACCAGCCTCTGGTCAAGGAGTGAAAATCGAAAATGGGAGGCAACTTAGAACCCCAAAATGTCGTACTGGAGTGTGTGGACCGATTGGTGCAGATACCACGGCTTGCTATAATTGAGTTATTTGCGGGGTAATCATCATTGCACTCAAACATGTCCATAGGTGCTCAGATCCCTTCCTCAGTAAGTCCCGCAGTGTCCAGCGACTGACAACTCCAGTTCTGTGTTGGTTGATAAATCTTATTCACTCACTAAGTCTCTCATTTCTGGCTGTGTCCATCTTAACTCCCATCTCTTTCATCCAAAGGACTGATGTGGACTCATAGTTGTCGAAGTCTTGTGCCAGTTCCCGCATTTCGGAGGGAATTTATGATGCCCACTTGATCCATTGGTTGAGCGTCTTCAACGACAGCACAACTAGCCAACCTTTCCGCTCTTCATTTCGTTGTACTCCTGCATGTCCAGGGATGTAGACAAAAGTGACTATCTATTTTTGACTTCTGCAATGCGTCTACCCATTGCCTGCGTACAATGGCTTGCTGTAAACTACGACGCAACGTAACTACGCCCACTTAATGCTCTTTGAAGTTTAAGGGTAGACAACACAGAAGAATACTGGTAGAACAAATACAGCAGCAGAAGTAGGAAGATGATATCTGTTATGGAAGGCCCCGGTATCACTGCAGACGAATTAAAACCCATAATTGCTCAACCGCCCGTGCCAGTGGAATCATCCGAATTACTATCTCATCTCCCAAACAAAGAAAGGTATCTTCAGTAAATCATAGCAGTCTCAGCACACGCCAAAAGACATAAGGCGAAACCACACAGAAAGTGAACACAGCCAACTGTTCCCTGTCATACGATATCATCATTCATCGTAACAATCGGAATATCGAAACATGATCAAAACGGATGAAACACACAGCTCACGGTGTGCACAGAGCACTCAACTCAGTAGCTCCTGCAATGATATCTGTAAGTGTAGACATGACGTGGAGATGTTAGTCATTGAACAGGCCAGAAAAAAATTGGGGAAAAAAAGGAATTTAAAAGTTTTAAAAATGTTTGTCGCCGTTTGTTCTAAAAAGCGCCGTTTCAAAAATGTATCTGTTTGAAGTGGTACATTGCTAGAGGAAGATGAAAGATAAATATTGAAGGCAACTTTTCAACCATGTCTCCGGTTGGCAGGCGGAAATATGTAAGAGCGGCTGCTAACGCATGCAGTGTTAGTCTGTAAGTGGGAGAGTGGATGTATAAGAGCACGTGAGGGAGTTTGTGTGTGGTGTGTGTGTGTGTATGTACGCGCGCAAGGAGACAAGAGGTGACCCGACCAGCCGTGTCAAGGCAACTGCGGGGAAAACTTTGACCCCGATATCGACCCCCGCGTTTCACACCGTCAATACGTTCGTTTTTTGAGCGCGCATTGCCACCCCAGCGCCGTTCTGTCGTGGATACAAGCTCAACTTGAGAACGCGGCTCTGTCGGTGTAGAAAGTAGAAAGCCACAACAAATGTCGTTGAATCCATGAATACAAACTCTTGGACTTATATTTGTGAAATCAGAACATTCGTGCTATATAAAATAACTGAAAACACATGAAACTAAATTATTTGCAGTAATACAATTTGAAAAAAAAATTATCTCGTGTATCGTCTCTTGTTAATAAAAAAGCACGTAAATTTAACAATATAAATTTATGGTAATAAATATAGTAATATTTACTTTCGTGTTTGTCCGTTGATTTTGGTGAATTTGTTTAAATATAAATAATATGCAGAATTTGTCATTAGTTTTTTTCGTATTAAAATATTTATTCACTTAATTTCCCTTCTTGCTCCAGTTTCAAGTTATTTAACTGTAATCAGAATATTAACCATCTACTTCTATCGTTTTCCACTCTTCTTATTTCATTTATCCAGTTTTTGAGTTTTGTTTTAAAAAGAAATAAAATAAAAACAGCTGCGCAGTCACTATTACCCGCAATACACACAACCCGCGTAACCTTTCATTGTAACTTTTCCCGCGTTCTGCATGCATTAAATCAAAACATTAGACACTTGTTTCGCTGCAGGTTGCACTGACTTTCCTCAAATCGTTATATTTAGAGTTGCATTAACATTTCTTTTAGATAAATTTCATGCCAATATTTACATTCAATCTTCAATAAATAATGTATGTTGTGTTAAAAATTCGTGTCCCTAATATTTAGAAAGCATTCAAAATATGCTTACATCGTGTGACCTGGGAATTCAGTAGCGGGTCTCGTGATTCATGCGCCCAACCGTGGGAACTGTCGCTTTCAGGATGTTCGCTGTACTGCATGTTTGAAATAAGACTTGATAAATATTTATTTTACATTCAGAGAACCCTGTATAACGCTAGCATTTTATGTTATGAACAGTGGTAAGTATAGATTTGACTTAAATAACACATTTGTCATTATTATATACTATTTATTTTATTACTACATTATTTTATTAATTAATGCCCAACTATAGTATTATTTTAATTTTGAAATAATTGTATATATACATCATCATGTGCCATAAGGTTGGCGTAGGCGATCATGTCCTTCCACGAATTTCTATCCACTGTGCATCGTATCATATCTGTTGTTGACTGTTTTTCATGCCATGGAAATAAGCTATCTAGTATCTTCTCTCTTTGTGGCCCACGATCTCTTTTTCCTATATTTTGCCAGTTGTAACCAAGTATTCCAACTTTCCTCTTCTTATGATATACCAGAAAAATGTTGATTGTTTCTTTCTGATGTTACTTATGAAATCCCTTTGTTGGCCTCTTTGAGAATGTTTTTTGGGTCTTTGTTGTCCAGGGGATTTCAACATTCTTTGGATAAATCCCATCTCTGTGGCCTCTAATCGTCTTTTCATTGTTTGTCTACTGTCCATGATTCGCCTCCATAGGTCAGAATTGGTTCTATATAGCACCGATGAACTCTCTTTCTCACTTTTACTGACATAGATTTGGTGCATAAGACGTTGTATATAGACATAAAGCTTACAGGCATGTTTAATGGAAACTTAAAGGCCTATTGAAATCTCATGAGACTGAGATCTCATGAAACTCGGGAAAAGAACGCGGTGAGTCATTGAGAAAATGAATGAGACTGGATATTCTTTCTTTCTATCGTTGACTCGATAGCAACTAAAGGTGTTGCTTGACACCTTCATCATCAGTCCTTTGAAGGACGTTGAGTGGGCGTAGAATGTCATAGCAGAACTGTGATATTTGTGTCTTTCAGTCCGGCACATCCGGCTTCAGCATCTTATATTTGAGTACGTGGTTGTCTTCTCTCTTTGATCCATAGTCGCTGGGCCAGACAGGTTAGTCTGTAGCTGGAGGCACAGCGAAGAGGTGGAGTAGGAGCTTGATGGTTATGGTTCACCGATCCTGGCTCGAGCTATCACCCGTGGGTCGCTGACAGCTTCCAGCTCCACTGCTGTGAGACATCTTTGCCCCCAGACCGGATGTAGCGTACGCTTATGTAATCAGCATTCTACTTGAACTGGCTTAATGATTTATTCAAAGTGACGATAATGTCGAACCAGCCGATCAGTTTTGTCCGTATGTGTATGATGGCTTTGGCAATCTTCTTCTTAATTAAGTAAGTGTATCTTAGCGTTCCTCTCATCACACATTTTTTCTTCTTTCTTTGTTGTCAATGCAGCCGTAACAATTCGGCTGTAAAACCATGCGTGAATAAAATTCAGTGATTTTTTTTGCTTGCTTACACCTCGTTTTATTGTGCTTTGAATTATTGCACTGCGGATATAGCGCGTTTCTGACACATTTAACTCTCACTGGCTTCATTTTGTTTAGCCAGCTTACTTCCCTTGCTCAGTACCGTGTGCACATTCTCGTTGTGAGCCCTCTCGGGAAACAGCAAAAAGTAGGTCTCATCTGCACTCTGCGCATGTTAAAGAACAATTGCCAATTAAAAATTGAAAAGAGTGGGCCAAGTATTGTCGCTGCCTACCTCCCCTACATTTCTAAGGTCTTCACCGTGTGGTACGGGGTTCGTGCATTTGAGATGAAACCACCTTCAGTGCTTTCGCTAGCGTGTGAGGGCGGTGCTGCACACTAGGGACGTGATATAGGCACTGTGGAGGTGTCTGATATGCAATGAGGATGATCTGTTGATTAAACTGGAAATAAACCAAGATAACCGTAACATTGTCTTCAAAGTGGTAACGCAAATGAAGAGCCGCGCGTTATATCTTGTCGTTATCCGCGCGTTATATCTTGTCGTTATCCGCGCGTTATATCTTGTCGTTATCCGCGCGTTATATCTTGCATCTTGTTCTCTCACTTATACCAAACTACACTCAGCATCTTACTAAGTCAGGCTAAACACATTCACCGTCTCCTAGTCCTTGTGATTGATACAATCATCGACCTGAAACCTTCAACAGCTTTGGACTAGAAGAAGTTATCGACTGCTAGTTGACTGTTTAAGTCAGAACTAGTGAATTACAGCTGGCCAAGATCCTACTCCACATGTCCAAGGTTGATCAGGAAACAAGACTAACCAATCTGACCAAGCGATTTGGGATCGACGAGGGAAAACAAATAGGTACCTACAAATGTCAAGTTTGATTTCGGTCTGCGGATGAATATACATAGGCATGGTAAGTTGCTGTCAACACAGCTCATTTACGTCTATTTAGCGTCCACATAAGGTCTAGAAATGAACATGAATAGTCTTCTTGTGGACGCAGAAATGAAAATAAAATACAAGCCCATCATCATCAAGTACCTGCTGGCTTGGGTGATCATGCGTCTGCATAACTTTATGTATCAATAGTTTGAATGTGAATTGTTTGGCTTAATAGATGTTAGTATAATTTATGCTAGCACTTTATTAAGTTATTAGCGGGTCATCATCATTGTACTCCGAACATGTCCATAGGTGCTCAGATCCCCTCCTCAGCAAGTCTCGCAGTTTCCAGCGACTGACGACTCCAGGTCTGTGTTTGCTTGATAAGTCTTCTTATACGCCCATTAAGTTTCTCGTTTCTGGCTGTGCCCATCTTAACTCCCATCTCTTTCATCCGAAGGAGTGACGTGGACTCATGGTTGTTGAAGTCCTGTGTCCTTCCCACTTCCCGGAGGGCATTGCTGATGTCCGCCCGATCCATTGGTTGACCGTCCTCAACAATAGTGCAGCTAGCCAACCTGTCCGCCCCTTCATCCTGTCCGCTGTATAACTTTATATAGTGAAATAGAACATCTACCATCTATCTATTGACCTTTCGAGCCGTAGCCGGCCCATGGGGCATAGACCCAGATACTCGTTCTCTTATATACATTTTTATTCTAGCAGTTTTCAATCCTTGTAAAGATATTTTATCAAGTTTCGCCATTTTTCTCTGTTTGTGCAAGCAACTCTATCTCATTGATGGAGCCGATTCCTACTGCTTTAGCCTCTCTGATCAATGTTCCCCTCAGTTTCTCTTTGGGTCGGCCTCTTTTCCCCTTACCTGTTGTTTCCCACATGAGGGCTTGCTTTGTTATTCGGTTATTATCTCTTCTCATCACTTATCCAACATATGACCATCGTCTTTTCTTGATTACTGAAAATATTAGTGGTTGATTGGCGATTTCTCTGATTTCTTCGTTTGTTTTGAATTCGTTCCACGCTAAACCAAGTATTTTCCTTAGACATTCATTTTCGAATGCGTTCAACTTTGTTTCTATGTCTCTACGTCTACTAGAGAAATAATACACACGTCGAGTTTTTTCTGAAAAAGGCAAGACAATTAAAATATTAGGGACGACAGACTTGAAAGAACATGTAGCATTGTAATGATGGCTTCCAATAGACTTTCCCTTCATTCGAGGTTGATTACCGTGTAGCTGTAAAGGTATAACATCTAGATGATTATTTTTAATATTTTATTAACGATACATATGTTTTATGGGTAGATTAACAGGCTTTATAGCTGGAGAGATAATAGATGTGCCTTAGTAGGTCACCCCGAGAAAATTCTTTCGTTTAGTTTAGTGGACAGATCATCTTTATTGCACAACGGACAACTCTATAGTGTTCATATCCCTTCCTTAGCACGTCCTTAAGTATGAACCACGCCAGCGACACGCTAGCGAAAGTACTGAAGATGGTTTCAGCTTAAATACACAAACTTTGTAGCACTGGCGAAGACTTTGACGAGGAAATATCAATCACAGCATCGATCAAAGAGAAAAAGAAGTAGGTCACCCAATGGTGAACAACACAGCAATGAGTTGACCTTTCCATGTCACAAACCGGGTCAAGGTTTTAGAGATTCTGTTTTTACAAGCTTCAGATTTCCGCTTTGGCCTCGTTGGTTCACCTCAAAGGAGCATAACTGAGTGAGTTTATCATCAGTGGTCGAAGGTGTCAGAAAGGCAGATGACGTTATGGTGTCCGTTCTGGATTTTCTGGTGAGGATTTACTTTCCTACCTGGCATTCACTTCTCCCGAGACCTCGACAAGGAAGTGGGGACAAGGAACAGGTTTTACTGTTGACTGGTCTATAACAGAGTAGGACCACGCTACAGATCATAGCCTGAGAATAATTATGTAAATATTTACATATATATACATACAAAAATACGCATATATAGGCCTACATTACATACATACACACACACACACATTGAACTTCCGGTCAATATGGCGGATAGGCAACATGGGACCGTTCAGGCACTGTCTGAAAAGTGTTTCTTGTTGCAATTTCCTCATATTCCAAGTCTGGCTTTCTGCCGGAGCTATTGAGTAGTGCATTGTGCACACAGTCAGTTGTGTGTTTTTTTTTCCGGATGGTGTCACTATATTCTGATTGCTTACGATGAATGGTGGTATCGTATGACGAAGGACAGTTCAGATGCGTTCACTGTAGGTGCTATAATACGCCTTATGTCTTTTGACGTGTGCTGTGTTTGCTACGATGGGAAATGCAACTGCCTTTCTTTGTTTGGATATTCGATTAGATGTTAATTCGGATGATTCCACTGGCATGGGCGGTTGAGCAATTATAGATTATTATTCGTTTGCAGTGATACTCGGGCCTTTGAATAACACACATACCTACACACGCGCGCGCGCGCACACAGACACACATCACAGCTGTTTGTTTTCATCCCAAAGTAATATTTTAGTGACAGCAGCATTTATGGATGAAGATGTCCCGAGCGCAGTGTATCGCTCTCATTCTTAAAGTTTGGGACTACTGAACACACTGAACGTAAAATTTTTGGCTAAACTCAGTATTTGTTTATGAATGACATGTAAATAGTATATGCTCCTAACAAAAACATCACGGGAATTGCTACTTTGAGAGTTTCATGGGTTGCAATATTTTATTTTTAACCTCAAAAGATTTTACATTTTAAGACACAGCTTCTTCAAATAACGTGTACATTTTAATATAAGAAAACATGTGTATTTTAACTTCTTGGTAAGATATCCATGAGTAAATCGACTAAGGTATCAATGACAACAAATCTACATACAAACATACATACATACAAACATACATACATACACAGACATACATACATACACAGACATACATACATACAAACATACATACATACACATACATACATACATACATACATACACAGACATACATACATACACAGACATACATACATACACAGACATACATACATACACAGACATACATCAAGCGCCTGAGCCAATGCTGGTTTTTGATGGACGAATTACCAAAGACATCCTATATGGAGAGACAGCGTGCGGTAAAAGGAAAAAGTAGGTATACTGCTTCTAGGTAACAAAGACATCTAAGTGTGCCATGAGGTTTCTTCGTTACAAGAAAGCGTGGATCCAGATAACCTCTTGGTGCAGTAACTACAAAGCACTCAATAACCCAAACAAGGCTACTGTAATGTTCGCTAAACAACAGAATATTTACAGACATCCTCCCAGTCATAAATTGCTATTGTGTAGCCATCATAAGGAGTTCAAATATTAAGTATTTGGAAATAGTATTTGATAGGATCCTTCTTTCAATCAACAGGTGAGCAATGTCATTCAAAAGGTAAGGAGAGGTGTCAGCGTGATTATGATCTTATGGCCAGGGTGAACCTCCAGCAATCGTTACTGTTCTCGCTCATGCAGCCTGTTGTGCTCTCAGTACTGGATTATGGCTTGGGTATGATCACTCGTCAACTCAGATCGCAAGGTTGGAAAGAGCTCAGAATGAGGCAGTTCTCGGATGTACCAATGATACACCTATCCGTTCAATGAGGTACTTGATTTACCGAGAACTAGAGTGCCACATAGATCTGCTCAGGTCCGGGTTTATTTGAACGTGGTAAGGAACATGAATCATCCCTTGCATTCAGAATTTGTTGCGACCAAGGGCAAGCACCCCAGGCGTGGAAAGTCTTGGATGGTCGAGGTGGAGGAGAGTATGTGACATGAATGTCATTAGGGCTGGCATGGATTGGAGAGAAGTAACAGCGGAGAAAAAGAGACCAACCAAAGTAATCATTTAGCTCGGCAGGGAGTTTCGAAATTAGGCCTATGGAGTTGCCGAGGTCGTAATAATGGCGGTGGAGCGCATATAGGGATGTCTGGACAGCGATAAATTTGATTTCATAAAATAGATATGAGCATAACTGTCCGGGGAGGGCTTACTAGAGGTCAATCGAGCTGGAACTACACATTAGATGTTGGCCTGAAAGTAGTAGTCCGCCTGAAAATAGTAGTCCGTCTGAAAGTAGTAGTCCGCCTGACCGCCTGAAAGTACCTCGTGCATTCAGAAAGTAGAGCACCACATCAGTTTTCTTGGGAACCGCTAATTAAAAAAAAAAATGAAATGTTTACACAGTATATATGGATATGTCATGCAAGCATCGGTATCATTCAGCATAATTCCCATCCACTTGTACAGCGTTACGCCAGCGCGCAACAAGTGCATGTATTCCTAACCTGTACCAGTCATTGTCTTGATCGTGTTGCCATTTCTTGACTGCATGAATCACTCCTTCATCATCTTCAAAGCTTGTTCAGCGGATGGCATCTTTAAGTGGACTAAAGAGATGGAAATCAAGGGTGCCAAATCAGGACTGTATAGTAGATGGGGGATTACAGTCCAATCCAATCTGGCAATTGCTTCCCGTGTTGCCAGACTTGTGTGAGGTCGCGTATTGTCGTGAAGGAGAATCAGGGCTGCTGGCTTCTCGTGCGGCCGAACTTTGCGAAAACGTTGGTTGAGTTTTTTTCAATGTCTTAATGTAAGCTTGCGAATTGATTGTCTCACCTCTTGGCATAAAATCCACAAGAATCACACCTTCAATGTCTTAATGTAAGCTTGTGAATTGATTGTCTCACCTCTTAGCATAAATTCCACAAGAATCACACCTTCAATGTCTTAATGTAAGCTTGCGAATTGATTGTCTCACCTCTTGGCATAAAATCCACAAGAATCATACCTTCAATGTCTTAATGTAAGCTTGCGAATAGATTGTCTCACCTCTTAGCATAAATTCCACAAGAATCACACCTTCAATGTCCTAAAAGACAGTGACCATGACCTTTCTAGCTGAAAGAGATGTCTTGAGTTTTTTCTCCGCGGTGAGTGCGGATGATGCTCCTCCATTGACTGTCTTTTTGTCACAGGTTCAAAATGATGTGATCAGGTTTCGTCACCTGTAATAATCTTGGCAAAAAAAATTATCTCGTCAAAATTGAAACACTGCAACAGTTCAGAAGAAATTGCTTTTCTGTGCAGTCGATGCTCATTTGTGAGATTTCGTGGAACCCATCTTGTACACACCTTAGAGAATCCGAGAGTTTTTATAATAGCAGTCGCTCTACCAATACTGATTGACAACTTTAAAGCCAATTGTTGAGTGGTGATGCGCCTATCAGCAAGAATAATTCCCATTAGCGTATTTCAACATCTCTGCATAGGTAGCAGTGGCAGGCCGTCCATAGCGCGGCCGATCAAATAGCTCCGTGTCTCCGCTTTTCGACTCTTTTATTATCTGAAACCAGCGACATATTGTGCTCTTGTCGACTGAAAAACTTCCATACACATCACATAGGCGCTTGTGAATGTTCACAACAGTTTCCTTCTCTAAAACGAGAAATTCTATCACAATTCGCTGCTTATAACGCAAGTTGCCAAAGTGCTCTATTTCAACGGTTTAATGCAGTCGTATTATTTGACTCACTGCAGTGTAATTTGGTGCATTCAATCGACAAATGCCATATTTAAAGTTTACAAACTTTCATGCTTCAATGTTTATTATTAGCTGAGAAAACCGATGTGGTTCATTACTTTTTGAACGCCAATCTGAAAGTAGACGAATTCAGTTTTGAGAATGATTGTCCATCTTAGATGAGCTCAGAAAAGAACCAATAACATGAACACTACATTCGTTGTTTTTAAAGATTGATACTGCTTGTTTGCATTCGCCCGATGACTAAAGGAGTGTACCTCTTCATCATCCGCCCTTAAAAGGACGTTAAGTGAGCGTGAGTTGTGGTTTGAGGTATAACTGTGATAATTGCGCTTTTCGGCCCAAAACATCCGACTTCAGCATGACATTTTTGAGTACCGGGTTGTCTTCCCTCTTCGACCCCTACTCATTTTGCCAGACTAGACAAATTAGTCTGTTACTAGAGGCACTGCGGAGAGGTGGAGTAGGGTCTGGATGCTTCTGGTTCACCGATCCAGGCGCAAGCCATCAGCTGACAACTTCCAGCTCTGGTGCTGTG
>JAVIAB010000047.1:87087464-87147464 GCA_032433765.1 Megaustenia siamemsis | reverse complement strand
ATCATCCTTTATGTGGCAATTGTTGTTTTCTTTCCTTCATTTGATTTCAGCCTCGAGGGGAGATATAATTTGCGGTCTTTTTGCTCTTCTGTTCGCTTCTGCTGCTGTTATGTTTCCTAGTGCTTCTAATATTCCATTGATCCAATTTTTTTCGTTGTTGACCCTTGGGTCTGGTGTTCTAGCAACGTTTATTGAAGGCTCGTTGTGTTGTGTTTTGATCACTCTGTCTTGTCACGTGGCCAAACCATTTTATTTGCAGTTTCTTTATATATTCTATGGCAGGGGCTATTCCTAGCTTTTTTTCTCAGTTCTTTATTTCTGATCTTATCTCTCAGATTGTTTCCTGTCATTCGTCTAACACATTTCATCTCAGGAGAGGTTATTTTTCGTATTGTTCTTGCATCTAGGGTCCAGGTCTGGCATTGGTAGCACAACGTTGGGATGAAGATTTTATTGTACAGTACACGTTTTGCCTCGAGTTATTTCCTTGTTGGACAATAGTGATGATAGTTGTCCAATGATTTGACAAGCTTTGATGCATTTTTAGTCTATCTCTGCTGTTTGTAAATTGTCATTTGTCACTAAACTTCCTACGTATTTGAATTTCTCTACTTGTTTTAGTTGTATGCCTTCTATAATTATGTTAATGTTCCGTTTCTCTTTTGCGACATTAATGACTTCTATTTTGTTGATGTTGATTTTCATCTTGTATTTTGTTCCTATGCTTATATATAAATGTCATCATCATTGTGTACTGTAGTGCTTTGAATATGAAGATGCATTTAAGGTTATTTATTTTTAACAAAATTACTAAAGGTTTCCTGTAGAGAGTAAAAACCGCGTCTCTGTATTTTGGCTAAAATCATCATCATCGTGTAACATACCGGTTGATGTGGGCAATCAGGTCCTTCCACAATCCGCAGTGCATTGTATCAATTCTATTATTGACTGTTTTTCATGTCATGACATGAAGCGTATCTTCTCTTTTTTGTCGTCCGCGATCTCTCTTTCCCTGTATTTTGCCAGTTGTAACCAAGTATTCCAGCTTTCCTCTTCTTATGAAGTGCCCGAAAAATGTTGATTGTTTCTTTCTGATGTTTTTAAGAGCTCCTTTTTGGCTAAGATCAAAGTGCAAAAAATTCGTCTGTCTAGCGTGTGGCGTGAGTTTTATTGTTTGTTTTTAGTGGAGCGTGGTATTAAGCAGCTGATAATATAAAAGTCGCAATCCAAGTGCAGCTGACACATAATGTTCAGTTTTTATTTCACTTTTTATAGAATTAGAGCTGGTTGACTTGGTTAAAAAGAAGGAAGCCAACCTGGTTGTGAGTTATGGTGGGCAGTAGAAGGAAGATAACCTGGCTGTGAGTTATGGTGGGCAGTAGAAGAAAGGTAACTGCTTGTGAATTATGGTGGGCAGTAGAAGGAAGGTAACCTGGCTGTGAGTTATGGTGGGCAGTAGAAGGAAGGTAACCTGGTTGTGAGTTATGGTGGGCAGTAGAAGGAAGGTAACCTGGTTGTGAGTTATGGTGGGCAGTAGAAGGAAGGTAACCTGGTTGTGAGTTATGGTGGGCAGTAGAAGGAAGGTAACCTGACTGTGAGTTATGGTGGGCAGTAGAAGGAAGGTAACCTGGCTGTAAGTTATGGTGGGCAGTAGAAGGAAGGTAACCTGACTGTGAGTTATGGTGGGCAGTAGAAGGAAGGTAACCTGGCTGTAAGTTATGGTGGGCAGTAGAAGGAAGGTAACCTGACTGTGAGTTATGGTGGGCAGTAGAAGGAAGGTAACCTGGCTGTAAGTTATGGTGGGCAGTAGAAGGAAGGTAACCTGGTTGTGAGTTATGGTGGGCAGTAGAAGGAAGGTAACCTGGCTGTGAGTAATAGTGGGCAGCAGCAACAAGAATTAGCATCACTCAAATTACTTCAACTTAGTGTACTTCTTTGTAAGCGCTGCTGCTTCTTTTGTCCATTAATACGAGAGGAAGCGAATGTATGTGCAAACATGAGATGAAATGATTCGCTGTATGTGCAAGTATATGCTGATCTGATCTGAAATGATTCGCTGTATGTGCAGATATGTGCTGATCTGATCTGAAATGATTCGCTGTATGTGCAGATATGTGCTGATCTGATCTGAAATGATTCGCTGTGTGTGCAGATATGAGATGAAATAATTCGCTGAATGTGCAAATATGTGCTGGTCTGATCTGAAATTATTCGCTGTATGTGAAAATATGTGCTAATCTGATCTGAAATGATTCGCTGTATGTGCAAATATGTGCTGGTCTGATCTGAAATGATTCGCTGTATGTGCAAATATGTGCTAATCTGATCTGAAATGATTCGCTGTATGTGCAAATATGTGCTGGTCTGATCTGAAATGATTCTCTGTATGTGCAAATATGTGCTGGTCTGATCTGAAATGATTCGCTGTATGTGCAAATATGTGCTAATCTGATCTGAAATGATTCGCTGTATGTGCAAAATATGTGCTGGTCTGATCTGAAACCATTTCTACCACAGATGTAACTCCAATCAAGGACAAGCTTTGGCAGTAGCAAGATGACGCAAGTGGTGATTGTGATAACGATTGTCGTACTTTGCGACACCTTGGGGATTAGGGTCGCAGGTTTGTTTGACTGATCTTGTTGTGTTCTCAGAACTGTAGTGAGCGGTAATAAGGTGACCTTGACCGGACTTTAACACCGCTGCCACCAACTGAAGGAAGTTTGATATAATCATGTTGTTTCTCATTATAGTAATTAATTATCTGTTGTTTCCGAAAATAGTAATTAATGAGCCGTCGTTTATCATTACAGTAATTATTGATACGTTGTTTCTCATTATAGTAATTAATGTTCTGTTGTTTCTCATTGTAATAACTAATGATCTGGTGTTTCTCATTATAGTAACTAATGATCTGGTGCTTCTCATTGTAGTAACTAATGATCTGGTGTTTCTCATTATAGTAACTAATGATCTGGTGCTTCTCATTGTAGTAACTAATGATCTGGTGTTTCTCATTATAGTAACTAATGATCTGGTGCTTCTCATTGTAGTAACCAATGATTAGTTGTTTCTCATTGTAGTAACTAATGAGCTGATGCTTCTCATTGTAGTAACTAATGATTAGCTGTTTCTCATTGTAGTAACTAATGATCAGTTGTTTCTCATTGTAGTAACTAATGAGCTGGTGTTTCTCATTGTAGTATCTAATGAGCTGGTGTTTCTCATTGTAGTAAGTAATGAGCTGGTGTTTCTCATTGTAGTAACTAATGAGCTGGTGTTTCTCATTATAGTAACTAATGAGCTGGTGTTTCTCATTGTAGTAACTAATGAGCTGGTGTTTCTCATTGTAGTAACTAATGAGCTGGTGTTTCTCATTGTAGTAACTAATGAGCTGGTGTTTCTCATTGTAGTAACTAATGAGCTGGTGTTTCTCATTGTAGTAACTAATGAGCTGGTGTTTCTCTTTGTAGTAACTAATGATCAGTTGTTTCTCATTGTAGTAACTAATGAGCTGGTGTTTCTCATTGTAGTAACTAATGAGCTGGTGTTTCTCATTGTAGTAACTAATGAGCTGGTGTTTCTCTTTGTAGTAACTAATGATCAGTTGTTTCTCATTGTAGTAACTAATGAGCTGGTGTTTCTCATTGTAGTAACTAATGAGCTGGTGTTTCTCATTGTAGTAACTAATGATCAGTTGTTTCTCATTGTAGTAACTAATGAGCTGGTGTTTCTCTTTGTAGTAACTAATGATCAGTTGTTTCTCATTGTAGTAACTAATGAGCTGGTGTTTCTCATTGTAGTAACTAATGAGCTGGTGTTTCTCATTGTAGTAACTAATGAGCTGGTGTTTCTCATTGTAGTAACTAATGATCAGTTGTTTCTCATTGTAGTAACTAATGAGCTGGTGTTTCTCATTGTAGTAATTATGATGCTCATAATTTCTTCTTCTTACTTTTTCCCTTCCTCATTTGTCCTTCAGCGTCAATGGGAGATATGATTTGCGATTTTTTGCTCTTCTGTTGGCCTCTCCTGTTGTTATGTTTTCCTAATGTTTCTAATATTCCAACATTTCATCGTTTTAATCGTCAACAATCGCCGAGTCTGGTGTTCTCTCACAGTTTATTAAAAGCTCGTCCTGTTGTGATTTGATCTTTCTGTCTCATAACTTGGCCAAACCATTTTTGTCTATTGTTTTTATATATATATATGCAATGGCGAGGGTCATTCCTCGCTTGTTTCCCTCAGTTCCTCATTTCTGCTCTTATCTCTCAGGCTGTTTCTTGTCATGCATCTAACACATATAATTTCAGCAGTGTTTATTTTTCCTTATTGTTCTTGCATCTAAGGCCCATGTCTGGCATTGTTAGCACAACGTTGAGTCGAAGATTGTGCTTAGAGTGCCCATTTTTCCTTGTTGATCAACAGTGATCAAGTTTTGTTGCATCTTGAGTCTATTTTTACGGCTCGTGAATTGTCGTTTGCCACTAGACTTTCCATGAATTTATATTCTCACTCTTATTTTAATTGTTTGTTTAGTCGTTATGTTGATGTTCTCTTTCTCTTTTTTTTTTTTTTGCGATATTTATGACTTCTGTTTTGTTGATTTTCATGTTGCCTGTGCTGTCAAGTTCATTTAAGTGCCCGTATAGGTCTTTCAATTTTCCATGTATTAGTTAGTGCCTGATCGTCTGCAAATAGCAGCTCATCAATCTCCTGTCTCAGATTAATTGGCTAACTTATAGATTTAGTAAATAATAAATAAAAGGGGAGATAGTACACACCCCTGTCTTACTCCTGATCTAACTTCAAAGTGTTCTGTGTAACCTGCTGCTATTCTGACTGCAGTTGCTGTTGATGTCATCATCATCATGTGCCGTACCTGCTGGCGTTGGCGATCATGTCATTCCACAATCTTCTATCTACAGTGCATCGTATCAGTTCTGTTGTTGACTGTTTTCCATGCCATGACACCAAGCTATCCAGTATTTACTCTCTTTGTCGTCCGCGATCTCTCTTTCCTTTTATTTTGCCAGTTGTAACCAAGTATTCCAACTTTCCTCTTCTCATGATGTGCCCAAAAAATGTTGATTGTTTCTTTCTGATGTTTTTTAAGAGCTCCCTTTTTGTGTTGGCCTCTTTGAGAACTTTCTCATTGGTTTTTTTTAGCTGCCCAGGGAACTTTCAACATTCTTCTGAGAAATCCCATCTCTGTGGCCTCTAATCGTCTTTTCATTTGTTTGTCTATTGTCTATGATTCGCTTCCATAGGTCAGAATTGGTTCTATATAGCATCGATGAACTCTCTTTCTCATTTCTATTGACATAGATTTGTTGCATAAGATATTTTTCATTTTCTGAAATGCTATTTTGGCCTGAGCTATTCTGCTTTTTATTTCTGTGTTGCATCATCCATCTGATGTTATCACTGTGCTGTTGATGTAGAGACTTTTAATTAGGTTGGTTAGATATTGACTTACTCTGTAAGTTGTTTGTATGGCACAGAGTTCTTCTCTGTTTACTCGGTCGAATGCCTTTCCTTGGTCTACGAAAGCTACGTACACATTTTGATTGTGTTCTCTTGTCTTTTCTGCCAGCTTATGACTAATAGTGATAAATGTTGCCTCTAAAAGACCATCTTTATGGCATTTTACCGTTTCTGGTGACTGCCGGGGAATTTACAGGACAGGAGGTGTTGTTTCTACTTGTACTAATTATAATTATGCAGTCTCTGGTTGTGGTAATTATTGATCATGTTGTACATAGCTAGGTGATTATTGTCAGTCGTCATGTTTTTTTTTTGTTTTTAAATGGGAATCTGACAGTAAGGAAACAGCGCTAACGATGGGACAGAATCATCCAGAGGTAAACTAAATAGCAGCCTGTCAGGATTTACTAGGGAAGGTTGAAGATGACGTCGATTAGATAGGAATACGACACCAAATAATGAACCAGTCACAGATTGCCAAATGCATTATCAAGATAATGTCACCAAACGCTGTATAAATGGGATTTTGGCATCAAAAGTTGGACTAAAATCAACTTATAAGAGTGTTCTAAAAAATACAAAGATGGACACTGTTTGAAATTCATCAAAATCATTGTTCGATACAGATATGATACACAAGAAGGCGATGCCTGCATGTTAAAACGCATGGAAAGAACGAAGTGATTGCATTAGGACGTGGCACAGTTATTGTTAAGATGTTTGAAATGTGTCCTAAAACTGAGCTTTGCGCCCATAATATACATATCATAATATCATAAACAGATACTTATAGCCAGGTTTTTTTTGGCATCCAAAATGCTGGGTGGTAAAACTCTTAGGACTTTAACTTCGGGCCAACAGATAGGGGAATCTAAACTAGAAAAACGTGTTGAACTTTATAAGAACAAGGCGTTAAAAATACATCGGTCATGTGCTGAGAATGAATGAAGAAAGACTTCCCCGACAGGCATTCATGAGGAAACCATTTGGTAAAAGAAAACAAGACAGATCAAGAGAATCGCTACGTAGAACAATTACTAGGGAAGGTTCTACCATGGGACTAAGAAACAACCAAGAACTAGCAGCAGATCGTCAATCGTGGGAAACTATGACTTCTGCCCTATGTGCCGATTTCGGCCCGACATGAAAACGAATGAATACCTTATTAGTAATTGAAACCAGGAGCAAAGAGAAGATATACTAAGCAGCAAAGGAAACCAAAATAATATTGTAGCACAATTAAATTTAGGGAGCCGCGATAGCTTAGGTTAGTGAACTGGGCTACAAAGGACAAGAGGTAGGGTTCGATCCCAACCGACGAGTTCCAGGTTCATCATCATCAAGTACCGGGCCTACTGACGTAGGTGATCATGTCTCTCCACAACTTTCGATCATGACAGCTATTTATCATTTCTGTTGTTGACCTTCTGCCAAGCCATTCTCTTAAGCTGTCTGGTATTTTTTCTCTTTGCTTCCCTCTATTTCTTCGTTCCTCAATTTTCCCAGTTGTTACAATATATTTCAGCTGTATTCTTTTCATTCCATGGCCAAACAATGATGATTGTTTCTTCCTAATATTGAAATTAGCTCTCTTTTTGCTTTGGCCTCTTTCAGAACGTTTTCATTACTCTTCTTAGCTGTCCATGGTACTTTCAACATTCTTCTGTAAAACCACATTTCTACAGACTTCCAGGTTCACCCAGCCTTAAATGGGTACCTGATTTTTTTTTCTGGGAAAGTAAAGCAACACGGGTAATACCGACCACATTATCCCAAAGCCATGTGCTGAAGGTCTGTAAAATTTATGGTCACTACCACCATATACCCTATACGCCACTTGGCTTGAAGGGAGCTCTTTACTTACTACTTACAATTAAAATTAAAGAACTAAAATAAGAAAATAAAACAACCGAAAAAATTGACCAACGAAGTAACACAACATGGGTAGAAACAGTTTAATTAAGAAAACAATAATCAACATCGCTACATGTGTGTGCGGCTAAACTAAGGGAAGGAAAGAAGAGCACCCCATGATGGAATGAGACAATCATCATCATTGAGTGCTGTCTCCGCATCGAAGGTTGGCTACCATGGAGCGCCATTCTGTTCTGTCTTTTGCTTTGATAGTGCAGGTTGTCATAGGTTGACTTGTCCATCTTTTGATGTTGTTCGTCCTTGTTAGTCTTGGCCTGCCTCTGTCTCTTTTACCTTGTATTTTCCCTTCCCATATTACTTTTATTAGGCTGTTGTGTCTTTTAATATGCCCCAGAAATGTTATTTGTCTTGTTTGAATTGTGTTTAGTAGTTCGCTTTTAATTTGTAGTTGTTTTAAAACTTCATCGTTTGTTTTCTTTTCTTTCCATCCAATTCTACTTGTTCTTCTATAAATCCACATTTCAAAGGCTTCAATTTTCTGTTTTCTGGTCTAATGTCCGTGTTTCGACACCAAACAGGAATATTGAGAAGATGTAACATTTTGGTATTCTTAGTTTTAGTCCTGTTGTTATTTGTTTTGCTGTTAGTATATTTTTCATGGCATTAAAATTAGAGACAATCAAAGACGCAATTTAAGACAAGAATAAATGAAAAAAAGGAAAGATCCTGGTCACACCGCCTGACGTCTAGGGTATATGGCGTTAGTGACCATCATTTGTATAGACCTTCGGCACATGATTTTTGGGGTAACGTGGTCAGTTTTACGTCAGTGCTGCTTTACTCCCCCCTCCCCCCGCCCCAAAAAAAAAACAACAACAAAAAAACCAAAAAAAAACAACAAAAAAGCCAAAAAAAACAACAAAAAAAAAAAACAAAAAAAAACAACAAAAAAAAACAAAAAAAACAGCAACAAAAAAACAACAAAAAAAAAAAAAACAACCAAAAAACAAAAAAAAAAAAACAACAAAAAAAACAACAAAAAAATAACAACAAAAAAACCAAAAAAACAACCAGTACTCATTTAAGGCTGGGTGAACCTGGAAATAAGGGGTATTTGTCGGACATGTGATGAGAAGAGATAATAACCGAATAGCAAAGCAAGCCCTCATGTGGGAAACAACAGGTAGGAGGAAAAGAAACACTGAGAAGAACATTGATCAGAGGGGCAAAAGCAGTAGGAATCGGCTCCTCAGTGAGATTGAGTTGTTTGCACAGAATAGAAACAAATGGCGAGATTTGATAAAAGATCTTTTACTTGATACTTTTATTTGATAAAGATCTTTTACTTGATACTTTTATTTGATAAAAGATCTTTTACTTGATACTTTTATTTGATAAAAGATCTTTTACTTGATACTTTTATTTGATAAAAGATCTTTTACTTGATACTTTTTATTTGATAAAAGTACTGAGACTGCTAGAAATAAAATCTAGAAAAGAGGAAGAGTATTTGGGTCTACGCCCTATGGACCGGTCACGGCTCGAATGGTCAATAGATAGATAGATAGATAGATAGATAGATAGATAGATGGATGGATGGATGGATGGATGGATGGATGGATAGTTGGATGGTTGGATGGATGGATGGATGGATGGATAGGATAGGATAGGATAGGATAGGATAGGATAGACAGAAAGAACCTGGAAACCGTCGATCAGGATCGAACCTGACCTCTTGTTCTTTGTAGTCCAGTTCGCTAACTGCTGAGCTATCGCTGCTCCCAGGACAAGAAGAAACTAAACAAAGATTTGAAGAAAAAGAACCAAAAGGATATTAAAAATGTGCCTTAGCACGAAAAAAGGTAAACTATAAACCAATGAAGCGAAACGGAATACACGAATGGAGTTCGATCAAAATATGAACAGGGATTATAAATCAGCCGCAAGAGACTGTTACAAGAAAATACTTTTTTTTTAATTAAAAAAAAAAAATATCCCCCACCTCACTTTCCCTTTTCTGAGTCCTGGCGAGGACCTGTAGGATAGGACTGGAGAACAAAGACCCGATGTCTCATACAGTCGCCATGAGGTGTTAACCCCGGATTAAAAAGACAAACAAACGTTTAAACTCTGTCCCACTTTGAACTCGCGTTCTCATCGTTTAGAGCACAATAAGTTATCGAATCGGCCGTAAGGTCTCAATATAGTTACCACTAAATACTTCAATAAAAGCAACGAGAGCATGGGGAGGAAAAAAAAGCTACAACCCAACTGAACACATAGATGATAGAGAAGGAAAACAAAACTCATAAAAATATTTAAACAGACCAGATAGAAAGAATATTTTGAAGGCCTACTTTACATGCCACGAACAACAAATAACGAGAAAAAAAAACAACAAACGCCCAAACATGTAAAGAGACGGAACCTACTATTATATAGGAATAAATCAATAAAATCATAAAACATTCAGCAAGAAATAAAGAACCTGGGATAGACAAGAAACAAGTAGAAATAATAGGAACACCAGGAGAAACAGGAGTTACATGGCTGAATAAAATATTCAGTGCAGCATGGCAACAGAAAGTTTCAGAAGACTGAAAACATGCGATCATCGTTGCAATATGATAAAAATAAGCGTAGATATTGCAGAGATATTGCAACCAAATTAGTAGTATCTCCCTACTCATTCAATTGTGAAAGTTCAAAGTTGTACAGAAAAGGCTGAGACCAATATTAGAACTTCATATTAAGGACTCTCGTATGAGCTTCTGGTATAATAGAGGATGCACTGACGTCCTAGTCATTCCAAGAAATATGGCAGATAAAAAAAAAAACGACACAGTATAATAAAAATATATAGATATCTTACTTAGATCGATAAAAAAGCATTCTTACAGCAGTTAACAAAGAACAAGTATGGGAGGTATAGTAGCATACGGAGTGAGCCAACTTGTTACGAATCTAGGTCAAAGTCTCTACACTAGTGATGGCCACAAGGGCAGCCCGTAAGTCAGATTCGGCCTGCTTGTCTGTCATTCTTGGCCCTTGAAGTCTTCACAGAAACTACTATATTAAATGTCTATAAATAACAACCAAAGTTTCAGTCGGTTAAGAAAAATATTCATGTACGAAGGGAGGTCAAAAAGTAATGCACACCAATTTTTTTCTCGGAAACTATTCGGGCAAAATGTGTGAAATTTTCACAGATTGTAGCTGAACATCCCCTTTACACTACCTATTTTTCAACATAATCTCCGTCCAAGCGTATTGCCTTACGCTAACGCGAAACTAGGTCATGAATGCCTCGTTTGTACCAAGTTTTGTCCTGCTCGCGTAGCCATTTTTTAACTGCACGGATCACATCCTCATCATTGTCAAAGTGTGTCCCACGCAGGAATTTTTTGAGTGGTCCAAACAGATGGAAATCTGAGGGAGCCAGATCAGGGCTGTAAGGAGGATGGGGCAGTACAGTCCAACCAAATTTGTTGATTGCTTCCCGTATTACCAGACTTGTGTGAGGGCGTGCATTGTCATGTTGAAGCAACAAATCTGCAGATGGCTTATTAGGCCGAACTCTGTGGAACCGATTTTTTGAGTATTGTCAGTGTATTGATGTAAGCTGTCGAGTTGATTGTCTCACCTCTTGTCATTACATCAACAAGAATCACACCATCAATGTCCCAGAAGACAGTGATCATCACCTTTCCGGCTGATGGAGATGTTTTGAATTTTTTTCTTTTTGGTGACTGCGGATGATGCCATTCCATTGACTGCATTTTTGTTTCAGGCTCATAATAATGTGCCCACGTTTCGTCACCGGTAACAATTTTTGACAAAAACATTTCTCCTTCAACACCGAAACGCTCCAACAATTCAGAACAGAATGTTTTCCTTTGAACTCTGTGATCATTTGTTAGGCACCGAGGAACCCATCGAGCGCAAATCTTTGAATATCCGAGAGTTTTAAAAATTGCGATTGCACTTCCCTTGCTGACTGTAAGCTGCAATGCCAATTGCTGACTAGTGATACGCCTATCCTTACGAATAATGGCATCAGCCCGGTTTAACATGTCTGTGCTGGTAGCCGAGGCAACACGTCCAGAACGCGGTAAATCATGCAGCTCCACTCGTACACTTTCTGCAGCTTTAATTCTCTGAACCCAGCGAATAACTGTGCTCCTATCGACTGCAGAACATTTGTACACTGCACACAGTCGTTTATGAATGTTTGCCACAGTTTCTTTTTCCGCAACCAGAAATTCTATGACAATTCGCTGTTTGTAACGGACATTGTTGACAAGCTCCATTTTAACGGTTCATAGATTGCGTAATATTTTTCAGAATGCTGTGCAATTTGGTGCACATAATTGGAACATGTCATATTCCAAGTGTGCAAAATTTCATATTCCTATCTTTATTATTAGCCGAGAAAAAAATTGGTGTGCATTACTTTTTGACCTCCCTACGTATTTTTGAAATAAATAATCAATTTTATTGTCCTGTTACAATTATATAATATAACTACAACTAAAGGATTCTCGAATGGGGTTTTCGACAAAAACAGAGGATGTACTGACGCTTTATTCACCTTAAAACAGTTAGTAGAAAAGACGACTGTACACAATCAATTTGTACATAGCTTTCATTGTCCAGGAAAAAAAACATTAGACCGAGTAAATAGAGAACAGCGCGGGGGGGGGGGGGGGGGGAAGAGATACAAACAGCATGTGGAGTAAGCCAACATGTAACCAACTTAATTAAAGTCTCTACATCAACAGCAGCTGCACAGTCAGAACAGCAGCTGCACAGTCAGAACAGCAGCAGGTTACACAGACCACTTCGAAGTTAGATCAGGTGTAAGACAGGGTGCGTACTAGCTCCCCTACTGTTTTACATACATGGACTATATTTGCAAGTTAGACAACCCATCCGAGACAGATCAGACAAACGAGCCTCTATTTGTAGACGATCAGGCACTAATGCGGGGAAAAATAGAAGACTTTTAAGAACACTTAAATAGACTCAACAGCACATGTACAGAATACAACATGAGCATCAACATAAACGAAACAGAAGTCATGAATATCGCAAAAGAGAAACAGAACATCAAAATAACTACAGATGGCAGACAACTAAAACAAGTAGAGGAATTTTAATATCTAGGAAGTGTAGTAACAAACGACTTCACAGACAGCAGAGATATACTCAAGATGCAAACGAAGCTTGTCAAATCATTGGACAGCTAACACCACTATTGTCCAACAAGGGAATAACTCTAAAGGGAGTCAAAACGGGAACTCTATAATACAATCTTCATGACAACCTTGTGCTACCAATGCTAGTCCTGGACCCTAGATGCAAGAACAATAAGAAAAATAGCCTCTACTGAGATTAAATGTGTTAGACGAATGACAGGAAACAGCATGAGAGATAAGATCAGAAATGAAGAACTGAGGAAACAAAACTAGGAATAACCTTCGCCATAGAATATATAAGAAACAACAGATCAAATTGTTTGGCCACTGATAAGGCAGAAAGATCTTTTAAAACACACACCAAAAAAAAAAAAAAAACCACGAGCCTTTTTAATAAACGTTGGGAGAACACCAGACCCAAAGGCCGACCGCGAAAAAATTCTGGATTGACAGAATATTGGAAACACTAGAAAACATAAGAGCAGCAGAGGCGAACAGAAAAGCAAAATACCGCAAATTATATCTCCCTTCGAAGCTGAAAGGCAAATGAGGAGGGAAAGAAGAAGAACACAACATCCCTTCACCAATAAATGGTTGGTACCCCCTCCCCTTTTCCCCCCAAATTATGCGCCTTAAATAATTGCAAATAAAGTGCCTATTTTAAGTACCTAAATATTTGCACAACAATTAAATTGACTTGATAATCACTTTAAAAACATGGTTTATTTCCCCACAGCTACCAACAAGATCAAACAATGCTTCAAAGGCACGGAAGCAGAGCCGTCTGGTAATGTCACAATCAGCTGTCCCCAAGGTCAAGTTATTAGCATCGATGAGGTTCTGTTCGGGAGAAACAAATGGGGAGTTTGTGTTATATCTGTGGATGACTGTGTTGAGAAAACGAGAATATTCCATGAGTGTGACAAGCTCAACAACTGCAGCAGATCGTTTAAGACTTACTTGATTAAGTGTGGGTACGCCACTGTCCTGGTTATCAGCTACACTTGTCTGCAAGGTAAGAGTAATCATTTAGAGGGGCAGGGGAGGGTGGGGAGAGTGATCCTGAGACAGTACAGCTAGCCACAAGCTATTTATTTTTAATTCAGCTCCAGTTATGCTATCAACTAAAAGTGATTGTTCTTAACGTTATAAAAAGCTATGATCTAAAAGTTATTGTTCCTAATTCTATAAAAAGCTATCAACTAAAAGTAATTGTTCCTAACGCAATAAAAAGCTATCAGCTAAAAGTAATTGTTCCTAATTCTATAACAAGCTATCAACTAAAAGTAATTGTTCCTAACGCAATAAAAAGCTATCATCTAAAAGTTATTGTTCCTAATTCTATAAAAAGCTATCAACTAAAAGTAATTGTTCCTAACGCAATAAAAAGCTATCAACTAAAAGTAATCGTTCCTAATTCTATAACAAGTTATCAACTAAAAGTAAGTGCTCCTAACTATAAAAAGCACTCAACAATAGTAAGCTTTCTTGTCAGCTCTTTCTATAATCATAACATATTTTAGCCTTTCACATTGCAATCTGTTCGTGCTTTCTTCAGCTTGTTTAAATGTTACTTACACTGTGAGCTGTGTGTTTCATCTGTTTTGATTATGTTTCGATATTCCAATTGTTTACGATGAATGATGATATCGCATGGAAGGGAACAGTTGGCTGTGTTCACTTTCTATGAGGTTTCGTCTTATGTCTTTTGGTGTGTGCTGAGACTGCTATGATGGGGACTACAGCTACCTTTCTTTGTTTGGGGGATGAGTTAGTAATTCGGATGATTCCACTGGCATGGGTGGTTCAGCAATTATTGATTTTAATTCATTTGCAGTGATACCAGTGCCTTCCATAACCAAAGAACCAAGTGTTACTTTGTTTCTGTTGTTGCTGTACTGCTTATCTACAGAAAAATAATTCTTGAGGTTATTATCTTCATTTTCTATCTATTTATCTTTCGTTCGCACAAATTATTGTCTATATCTGCAATGTCACTTCCTGTATACATTTTACTGTCTTTTGTAATTCTTGCAGCGGTCCATATAGTTTTGTCTGTACTGTTATATCTATGAGTCAATGAATTTTCCTCAGTCTACTATATTCAGAATAGCTAAAGCAGCAATGTCTTTCAGATGCCTTCAAAAGTTGTGGAAGTCGAAACTCATCAGCACAAACACAAAACTTAGACTATTCAAATCAAATGTACTATCAACCCATACACATGCATGTGAGAGCTGGAAAACAACAAGGGACATAGAAACAAAGTTGAATGCATTTGAAAATAAATGTCTAAGGAAAACACTTGGTATAACGTGGAACGAATTCAAAACAAACAAGGAAATTAGAGAAATCACCCATCAACCACTAATATCTTCAGTAATCAAGAAAAGACAATGGTCATATGTTGGGCATGAGATGAAAGAGATAATAACAGGATAACAAAGCAAACTCTCATGTGGGAAACAACAGGTAAGAGGAAAAGAGGAAGATCCAGAGAGACACGGAGAACATTGATGAGAGAGGCAAGAGCAGCAGGAATCAGCTCCCTCAATGAGATAGAATTTGCTTACACAGAACAGAAATAAATGGCGAGATTTGAGAAAAGATCTTTAAAAGAATTGAAAACTACTAGAATTAAAATTTAGATAAGAGAAGGAGTATCTGGGTTTACGCCCTATGGGCCTAGAATATATAAAGAAACAACAGATAAAATAGTTTGATCATGTGACAAGTTAGAAAGACCAAAACACAACAGAACAAGCCTTCAATAAACATTGTGAAAACACCAGACCCAAAGACCGACCATGAAAAGATAGATCAACAGAACACTGGAAACACTAGGAAACATAACAGTGGCAGAGGCAAACAGAAGACCACAAATTATATCTCCCCTCAACGCTGAAAGGCAAATAAGGAAGGAAAGATAAAGAATATTTCATTTAATATTTAGGGCATTTAATTGTGCTATTTTTACCTTAAGCTTTGTATATGTGTATTTGCTGCTTAATTTGATTGAGATGGGCACTGTTTAGTGTCTGGGAGTGGATTAATTCACTTTTCATTATTGATAATGGTGAAAACTTATATGAACTTCAAATGATCCAGAGTTCAAACAGCCTCCTGGAATTAATTAAGTTCTAATTATGAGCCATCACTGTATTTCTATATCCTGTGTACTATTTCTTTGCTGCCTTTTTCTCTTCCATATGGAAACAATAACTGCATTTTAAATACTGAAGTGTGCTTATGTTGATCCACACCAGTTTTATATTTGATATGGCCGGCTATTCCACCCTCTCCTACAACTTCATTAATTCAGCAGCTAATTTGTGTGGACTGTGTATTTTTGGACTATTTCTGTAATTTTGGATTTAAAAGCTAATATACCATACCATGGTTTGGCATTAAAATAATTTGTCTACCATTTTTTCTTGAATCAGTTGATCCTGTGTCAATAAAAGCAGCAACATCTACAACTACATTAACCACAGAGAAGGCTGACAATCAGGCAGCATCCCAAAACCCAATGACAGTAAAAACTGCTGGAACAGCAGGTAAAAATGGGGCAGACAGCCTGAATGGTAAGTCAAAAGTTAAGTTTTGATGATACACAAAATTCTATCTATTTGTAGCAACTTTTGTGCACTAACTTATTCTCCTTCAACTGCTTTATCAAATATCCTCTGTCTTGTTTTTTACTTCTTCTTCTTCTACTTCTATTCTTCCTCTGCTGCTGTTGCGTTGAGGGGAGAAACAATCTGCGATTCTTTGATCTTCTGTTGGCCTCTTCTGATGTTATTCCTCCTAGTGACTCTAGTATTCCCTTTATCCATCTCTTTCTCGGTCTTCCTCTTAATCTGGCGTTTTCAAAACATTTGTTTATGGCTCTTTGAGTCATTGTTAGTTCTTTTTGTCTTGTTATGTGGCCGAACCAATTTATCTGCTGTTTCTTTATGTATTCGATGGCTGGTTCAATTTCGAGTTTCTTCCTCAGGTCAGTGTTTCTTACTCTATCCCTTAAACTGTTTCCTGTCATTTTTCTGACACATTTCATTTCGGTGGTCGTTATCTTTCTTATTGTTCTAGAGTCCAGTGTCCAATTCTGGCACTGATAGCACAGAGTTGGTAGAAAAATTGATTTGTATATTGCCCTTTTTGCTTCCATAGTTATTGCTTTGTTTTTCAATAGTGTTGATACTTGGCCTATAACTTGGCATGCTTTGTTACACCCTCTGTCTTGTGATGTTGATTATTATTATTATGATTATTATTATCATTAACTATCTTGTGATGTTGATTGTTATTATTAACTATCTTGTGATGTTGATTGTTATTATTAACTATCTTGTGATGTTGATTGTTATCATTAACTATCTTGTGATGTTGATTGTTATTATTAACTATCTTGTGATGTTGATTATTATCATTAACTATCTTGTGATGTTGATTGTTATTATTAACTATCTTGTGATGTTGATTGTTATCATTAACTATCTTGTGATGTTGATTGTTATTATTAACTATCTTGTGATGTTGATTATTATAATTAACTATCTTGTGATGTTGATTGTTATTATTAACTATCTTGTGATGTTGATTGTTATCATTAACTATCTTGTGATGTTGATTGTTATTATTAACTATCTTGTGATGTTGATTGTTATCATTAACTATCTTGTGATGTTGATTGTTATTATTAACTATCTTGTGATGTTGATTATTATCATTAACTATCTTGTGATGTTGATTGTTATTATTAACTATCTTGTGATGTTGATTGTTATCATTAACTATCTTGTGATGTTGATTGTTATTATTAACTATCTTGTGATGTTGATTATTATCATTAACTATCTTGTGATGTTGATTATCATCATTAACTATCTTGTGATGTTGATTGTTATCATTAACTATCTTGTGATGTTGATTGTTATTACTAACTATCTTGTGATAATGACTTTTATCTTTATTATCTTGTGCTTTTGATTGTTATCATTAATAATATTGCCTTTTCAGCATGTGTCATTAACTATCTTGCATTTTCAACTGTTATCATTAATTATCTTATGTTGTGATTGTTATCATTAACTATCTTGTGATGTTGATTGTTATCATTAACTATATTATGATGTGATTGTTATCATTAGCTATCTTGTGATATTGATTGTTATCATTAACTATCTTGTGCTGTTGATTGTTATCATTAACTATATTGCCTTTTCAGCATTTGTCATTAACTATCTTGCATTTTCAACTGTTGTCACAATTATCTCATGCTGCCAACTATTGTCATAAATTATTTTGTACTGTCATATGTTGTGTCATTAACTTTCTTGTGTTTTTCAACTGCTGTCATATACTATCATCTATTATTAACTGTTATCATTAACTTTCTGTTACTTTCATCTGTTGTCATTAACTTTCATGTATTTTCAACTGCTCATATGAACTCTCTTATGCTGTCAGTTGTTTTTTTGTGTATTTAAGCTGTCAATATTAGGTAACTTGGGCTATCATCTTTTGCCACTGACTATCTTGCCATCATTAGATTCTGTCAAATTTTTATAATTAAACAACATTGTCATAAACTTCTGCCAGTTCTATATTATAAATCTTCCATTAATTGTTATCATACAAAGATTGTCAATTGCTGTTACAAACTACATCATTTTTTTTTAGTCATTTACACACATCGGCTGTTAAAATTAATTCCTGTCAACTATTAGCTTAAACTCATGTCAGAGATTTATCCCTAAATGTCAGAGATTTCTCCCCAAATCACAGATTTCTCCCCAAATATCATAGATTTCTGCCCAAATGTCATAGATTTCTGCCCAAATGTCATAGATTTCTCCCCAAATATCATAGATTTCTGCCCAAATGTCATAGATTTCTCCCCAATATCATAGATTTCTGCCCAAATGTCATAGATTTCTCCCAAATGTCATAGATTTCTCCCCAAATATCATAGATTTCTGCCCAAATGTCATAGATTTCTCCCCAAATGTTATAGATTTCTCCCCAAATGTCATATATTTCTCCCCAAATGTCATAGATTTCTCCCTAAATGTCATAGATTTCTCCCCAAATATCATAGATTTCCCCTAAATGTCATAGATTTTGATTAAATGTTGCTATAAATTTGTGTTAAAAAGCTTGTTATGAAAACTATCAATTTGTTGCCATAAACTCCAATTTTAAAATCACAACTGCCGCTAGTCGTTGCATGATTCCTTTCTAGTTTAACCCTGAGGATACCCCACATGTGAAATAATGTTTGCACTTACAGCTATTACAGTTCTTCTTGGTGTCAAATACAAATATAACAAACATACAAGTCAGAGCATCAACTTATCAAACCACATAATTCCAGCCTCTGAAAATTTGAAGCAAATATTTTTCTGAAAAGTAGGATAACCTGCCATGATCATCATCGTTGAATGCCGTCTCCGCATCGAAGGTTGGCTTAAAGGAGCACCGTTCCACTCACTCTGTCTCTTGCTTTGATGGTGCAGGTTGTCATAGGCTGACATCCATCTTTTGATGTTAGCCTTGGTCTGCTTATGCCTCTTTTACCTAGTATTTTCTCTTTCAAGATTACTTTCAGTAGGCTGCTGTGTCTTTTAACATGCCCAAAAAATCTCATTTGTTCTGTTTGAATTGTATTTAGTAGTCTGGCATGATACCAATGTAAAATGTACACATAAATATGTACAACTGGTCATTTAAAAACATGGGAATTAGTACCATACGCCTTAAGGTATGGAAGGAACACTTATGCTTGCATCACATAAATCCATAATTCTTGTTCTTATGAAATGACCAGAAAACTGGGTATTTTGATTTTCTATGTGTTTGATGAAAGAGGTAGTCCCAACAGTTATTATAATGTCTTTATTGTATTTCAAGGAGAAAGATCAGAGCACCTATGGGTGTGTCTGGAATGCAGTGTTGTTAATCCTAACATAACATAACATTTCTCATTCTGCCACTTCTGATGATATTAAAGGCTTTTCTCTAGCATCTCATTTCTTTTGTTGTGATCTTCCTTTAATGAACCTTAGACACGGACCATGTTTGATAATAATAACAATAATAACAGAGGTATGACAAACATACACAAATTTATCAAATGTCATTTTGTTGTTATTTTGAATAATGATGACAGTTGGCATGTCAATGTTGGAAACCTGACATATTGTACTAATTTCTCTATGGAGTCTTCTGTTATGTATGAAAACATAATCAACTCATATAAAGGTTATGATCTCAATAGTCTGCTGAAAAACCCATTAATGCCTTTGAATGACATTACTACGGGTAAATACTCAGAATATGGTGGAAAGAGAAAGGAGCAAACAGGCTAATTTTGTCAGAACTTAATATTCCATAGAAGTGGTTGGTTTTTAAAGAACATAAAAATAAGAAAATTAAAATTTTGGTCATATAAATACAACCTAATGTGGTTCAGATAGGATCATTATAGGGAACAGACAAATTTTTTTGTTTTTTGTTTTTGCATTCACCGTTTTTACCTCTGATGAAGTCCCTAGAGACTAGGAACTGAATTTTGCGTGTTAATCCGTTTTTCTCTGGCAGCTGTGTGCACAGGTGTCCCTTGCCGCACAGGCAGATAACTCCGTCTTTGGAGGTACTCATATATTTTCCATCCATGAGTAATTGACGTTGAACAGACAAATAATTGCAGTGCTGCGGTAAAGCTGGTAGCAAGGAGCCAGAAGTGGGGTGTGATGTACACTCCTCTCACTATTGACTCCTAAGATTATTACAGGTAAATGAGAGAAAGTAAGACCAAGAAAAAGGTGGTACAATGTCACTGATTTTCTAGCCATGGCTGAAGTAGATGCTGGAAATCTCAAACAGGATAGAGAAAACTTCAGAGTATTTATTATAGGAGCAGAATCCCAACATGTATAAGCAATGTGGTGATATATAGATAAATAGTTCATCATATTGAAGATGGCCATATGTTGGTTAAGTGATGAGAAAAAACAAGTGAATCTCAAAGCAGGTCCTCAAATGGGAACCAGAGGGTAAAAAAAGAAGAAGCTGACCTAAAGAAAAACTAAAAATAGCACTGAGACAAGAGGCAATAACAGCAGGCATTAGCTCCCTCACTAAATTGAATAACTCATCCAAAATAGATATGTGGTGAGATACATTGCAGGTCCTGTGCAAAGTTTGATGCTTGATAATAAAGATCATCGGAAACAGGAGCCTAGAATTTCTGTGTCGTGTCTTCAGCTTGAAAGAGCAATAGATAGAACAGGTATTAAAGATCTATATCTGAAGTGATCTCATTAAATGTGTTGTATTTATTTCGTAACAGAAACTGGTCTCATTGCTGGCTGTGTGGTGGCAGCAGTTGTGACAATGACTGCCTTGGTTATTGCCATTACAATGGTTGTTAGACGTCTGATGCAGTAAGTGATCACCATAACATCAGCAACAACTACATCAATCATAATGTTGATCCTATAACTTAACTGATCTGTTCTAACAAGTTTCTGGCTTTGTTTTCTGGGTATCTTTCTGCAAGTCTGCCACACCAGTGGATAAGTAAAGTAAAGGTAAAGTATGAGACTTGAACCAGCACCTATGCACGCGAGTTTTTACCCATATGTGCTCAGCCGACTATCCAGAAATGTTAGGAGATTTCTTGATAGTATCGCTTTAAGCATTGAAACTCATGATATGAGGCAACATTCCTCACCCTTCCCAGGGTAATACCCTGGTACCCATTTCTGCCAATGGCTGGGTCGACCGTGGGTATTTTTTTTCCAACCACGAGTACCACTCACACTGCTTCCAGTGTGAATCAAACACAGGTTGTCCGAATGTCAGTAGTCCAGTCAGGTGGTTTTCCCAACTAGGCTACCAAGAAGTATTCAGTATTAGTTGTCACATAGTAGTGAGGTATTCAATACTAGTCTGTCACATTAATATTAAGATATTTAGTACTAATTGTTACACCAGTCTTGAGGTAGTATTGAGATATTCAGTACTAGATGACACACCAGTGTTGAGGTAGTGTTGAGATGTTCAGTACTAGTTGACACACCAGTGTTGAGGTAGTGTTGAGATGTTCAGAACTAGTTGACACACCAATGTTGAGGTAGTGTTGAGATGTTCAGTGCTAGTTGACACACCAATGTTGAGGTAGTGTTGAGATGTTCAGTGCTAGTTGACACACCAATGTTGAGGTAGTGTTGAGATGTTCAGTGCTAGTTGACACACCAATGTTGAGGTAGTGTTGAGATTTTCAGTACTAGATGACACACCAGTGTTGAGGTAGTGTTGAGATGTTCAGTACTAGTTGATACACCAATGTCGAGGTAGTGTTGAGATGTTCAGTGCTAGATGACACACCAATGTTGAGGTAGTGTTGAGATGTTCAGTGCTAGTTGACACACCAGTGTTGAGGTAGTGTTGAGATGTTCAGTACTAGTTGACACACCAATGTTGAGGTAGTGTTGAGATGTTCAGTATTAGATGACACACCAGTGTTGAGGTAGTGTTGAGATGTTCAGTGCTAGTTGACACACCAGTGTTGAGGTAGTGTTGAGATGTTCAGTACTAGTTGACACACCAATGTTGAGGTAGTGTTGAGATGTTCAGTACTAGATGACACACCAGTGTTGAGGTAGTGTTGAGATGTTCAGTACTAGATGACACACCAGTGTTGAGGTAGTGTTGAGATGTTCAGTACTAGATGACACACCAGTGTTGAGGTAGTGTTGAGATGTTCAGTACTAGATGACACACCAGTGTTGAGGTAGTGTTGAGATGTTCAGAACTAGTTGACACACCAGTGTTGAGGTAGTGTTGAGATGTTCAGTGCTAGTTGACACACCAATGTTGAGGTAGTGTTGAGATGTTCAGTACTAGATGACACACCAATGTTGAGGTAGTGTTGAGATATTCAGAACTAGTTGACACACCAATGTTGAGGTAGTGTTGAGATGTTCAGTACTAGATGACACACCAGTGTTGAGGTAGTGTTGAGATGTTCAGTACTAGATGACACACCAATGTTGAGGTAGTGTTGAGATGTTCAGAACTAGTTGACACACCAATGTTGAGGTAGTGTTGAGATGTTCAGTACTAGATGACACACCAATGTTGAGGTAGTGTTGAGATGTTCAGTGCTAGTTGACACACCAGTGTTGAGGTAGTGTTGAGGTAGTGTTGAGATGTTCAGTACTAGTTGATACACCAATGTTGAGGTAGTGTTGAGATGTTCAGAACTAGTTGATACACCAATGTTGAGGTAGTGTGAGATGTTCAGTACTAGATGACACACCAGTGTTGAGGTAGTGTTGAGATGTTCAGTACTAGATGACACACCAATGTTGAGGTAGTGTTGAGATGTTCAGAACTAGTTGATACACCAATGTTGAGGTAGTGTTCAGATGGTCAGTGCTAGTTGACACACCAGTGTTGAGGTAGTGTTGAGATGTTCAGAACTAGTTGATACACCAATGTTGAGGTAGTGTTGAGATGTTCAGAACTAGTTGACACACCAGTGTTGAGGTAGTGTTGAGATGTTCAGAACTAGTTGACACACCAGTGTTGAGGTAGTGTTGAGATGTTCAGTACTAGTTGATACACCAGTGTTGAGGTAGTGTTGAGATGTTCAGAACTAGTTGACACACCAGTGTTGAGGTAGTGTTGAGATGTTCAGAACTAGTTGACACACCAATGTTGAGGTAGTGTTGAGATGTTCAGAACTAGTTGACACACCAGTGTTGAGGTAGTGTTGAGATGTTCAGAACTAGTTGACACACCAATGTTGAGGTAGTGTTGAGATGTTCAGAACTAGTTGACACACTAGTGTTGAGGTAGTGTTGAGATGTTCAGAACTAGTTGACACACCAATGTTGAGGTAGTGTTGAGATGTTCAGAACTAGTTGACACACCAATGTTGAGGTAGTGTTGAGATGTTCAGTACTAGATGACACACCAATGTTGAGGTAGTGTTGAGATGTTCAGTACTAGATGACACACCAATGTTGAGGTAGTGTTGAGATGTTCAGTGCTAGTTGACACACCAGTGTTGAGGTAGTGTTGAGGTAGTGTTGAGATGTTCAGTACTAGTTGATACACCAATGTTGAGGTAGTGTTGAGATGTTCAGAACTAGTTGACACACCAGTGTTGAGGTAGTGTTGAGATGTTCAGAACTAGTTGACACACCAATGTTGAGGTAGTGTTGAGATGTTCAGTACTAGTTGATACACCAGTGTTGAGGTAGTGTTGAGATGTTCAGAACTAGTTGACACACCAATGTTGAGGTAGTGTTGAGATGTTCAGAACTAGTTGACACACCAGTGTTGAGGTAGTGTTGAGATGTTCAGAACTAGTTGACACACCAATGTTGAGGTAGTGTTGAGATGTTCAGAACTAGTTGACACACTAGTGTTGAGGTAGTGTTGAGATGTTCAGAACTAGTTGACACACCAATGTTGAGGTAGTGTTGAGATGTTCAGAACTAGTTGACACACCAATGTTGAGGTAGTGTTGAGATGTTCAGTACTAGATGACACACCAATGTTGAGGTAGTGTTGAGATGTTCAGTACTAGATGACACACCAGTGTTGAGGTAGTGTTGAGATGTTCAGTACTAGATGACACACCAGTGTTGAGGTAGTGTTGAGATGTTCAGTACTAGATGACACACCAGTGTTGAGGTAGTGTTGAGATGTTCAGTACTAGATGACACACCAGTGTTGAGGTAGTGTTGAGATGTTCAGAACTAGTTGACACACCAGTGTTGAGGTAGTGTTGAGATGTTCAGTGCTAGTTGACACACCAATGTTGAGGTAGTGTTGAGATGTTCAGTACTAGATGACACACCAATGTTGAGGTAGTGTTGAGATATTCAGAACTAGTTGACACACCAATGTTGAGGTAGTGTTGAGATGTTCAGTACTAGATGACACACCAGTGTTGAGGTAGTGTTGAGATGTTCAGTACTAGATGACACACCAATGTTGAGGTAGTGTTGAGATGTTCAGAACTAGTTGACACACCAATGTTGAGGTAGTGTTGAGATGTTCAGTACTAGATGACACACCAATGTTGAGGTAGTGTTGAGATGTTCAGTGCTAGTTGACACACCAGTGTTGAGGTAGTGTTGAGGTAGTGTTGAGATGTTCAGTACTAGTTGATACACCAATGTTGAGGTAGTGTTGAGATGTTCAGAACTAGTTGATACACCAATGTTGAGGTAGTGTTGAGATGTTCAGTACTAGATGACACACCAGTGTTGAGGTAGTGTTGAGATGTTCAGTACTAGATGACACACCAATGTTGAGGTAGTGTTGAGATGTTCAGAACTAGTTGATACACCAATGTTGAGGTAGTGTTCAGATGGTCAGTGCTAGTTGACACACCAGTGTTGAGGTAGTGTTGAGATGTTCAGAACTAGTTGATACACCAATGTTGAGGTAGTGTTGAGATGTTCAGAACTAGTTGACACACCAGTGTTGAGGTAGTGTTGAGATGTTCAGAACTAGTTGACACACCAGTGTTGAGGTAGTGTTGAGATGTTCAGTACTAGTTGATACACCAGTGTTGAGGTAGTGTTGAGATGTTCAGAACTAGTTGACACACCAGTGTTGAGGTAGTGTTGAGATGTTCAGAACTAGTTGACACACCAATGTTGAGGTAGTGTTGAGATGTTCAGAACTAGTTGACACACCAGTGTTGAGGTAGTGTTGAGATGTTCAGAACTAGTTGACACACCAATGTTGAGGTAGTGTTGAGATGTTCAGAACTAGTTGACACACTAGTGTTGAGGTAGTGTTGAGATGTTCAGAACTAGTTGACACACCAATGTTGAGGTAGTGTTGAGATGTTCAGAACTAGTTGACACACCAATGTTGAGGTAGTGTTGAGATGTTCAGTACTAGATGACACACCAATGTTGAGGTAGTGTTGAGATGTTCAGTACTAGATGACACACCAATGTTGAGGTAGTGTTGAGATGTTCAGTGCTAGTTGACACACCAGTGTTGAGGTAGTGTTGAGGTAGTGTTGAGATGTTCAGTACTAGTTGATACACCAATGTTGAGGTAGTGTTGAGATGTTCAGAACTAGTTGACACACCAGTGTTGAGGTAGTGTTGAGATGTTCAGAACTAGTTGACACACCAATGTTGAGGTAGTGTTGAGATGTTCAGTACTAGTTGATACACCAGTGTTGAGGTAGTGTTGAGATGTTCAGAACTAGTTGACACACCAATGTTGAGGTAGTGTTGAGATGTTCAGAACTAGTTGACACACCAGTGTTGAGGTAGTGTTGAGATGTTCAGAACTAGTTGACACACCAATGTTGAGGTAGTGTTGAGATGTTCAGAACTAGTTGACACACTAGTGTTGAGGTAGTGTTGAGATGTTCAGAACTAGTTGACACACCAATGTTGAGGTAGTGTTGAGATGTTCAGAACTAGTTGACACACCAATGTTGAGGTAGTGTTGAGATGTTCAGTACTAGTTGACACACCAATGTTGAGGTAGTGTTGAGATGTTCAGTACTAGATGACACACCAGTGTTGAGGTAGTGTTGAGATGTTCAGTACTAGATGACACACCAATGTTGAGGTAGTGTTGAGATGTTCAGAACTAGTTGACACACCAGTGTTGAGGTAGTGTTGAGATGTTCAGAACTAGTTGACACACCAATGTTGAGGTAGTGTTGAGATGTTCAGAACAAGTTGACACACCAGTGTTGAGGTAGTGTTGAGATGTTCAGAACTAGTTGACACACCAGTGTTGAGGTAGTGTTGAGATGTTCAGAACTAGTTGACACACCAATGTTGAGGTAGTGTTGAGATGTTCAGTGCTAGTTGACACACCAATGTTGAGGTAGTGTTGAGATGTTCAGTGCTAGTTGACACACCAGTGTTGAGGTAATGTTGAGATGTTCAGAACTAGTTGACACACCAGTGTTGAGGTAGTGTTGAGATGTTCAGTACTAGTTGATACACCAATGTTGAGGTAGTGTTGAGATGTTCAGAACTAGTTGATACACCAATGTTGAGGTAGTGTTGAGATGTTCAGTACTAGATGACACACCAGTGTTGAGGTAGTGTTGAGATGTTCAGTACTAGAAGACACACCAATGTTGAGGTAGTGTTGAGATGTTCAGAACTAGTTGACACACCAATGTTGAGGTAGTGTTGAGATGTTCAGTACTAGTTGATACACCAATATTGAGGTAGTGTTGAGATGTTCAGTACTAGTTGACACACCAATGATGAGGTAGTGTTGAGATGTTCAGAAATAGTTGACACACCAATGTTGAGGTAGTGTTGAGATGTTCAGTGCTAGTTGACACACCAGTGTTGAGGTAGTGTTGAGATGTTCAGTACTAGTTGATACACCAATGTTGAGGTAGTGTTGAGATGTTCAGAACTAGTTGACACACCAATGTTGAGGTAGTGTTGAGATGTTCAGTACTAGATGACACACCAGTGTTGAGGTAGTGTTGAGATGTTCAGTACTAGATGACACACCAATGTTGAGGTAGTGTTGAGATGTTCAGAACTAGTTGACACACCAGTGTTGAGATGTTCAGTACTAGTTGACACACCAATGTTGAGGTAGTGTTGAGATGTTCAGTGCTAGTTGACACACCAGTGTTGAGGTAGTGTTGAGATGTTCAGTACTAGTTGATACACCAGTGTTGAGGTAGTGTTGAGATGTTCAGTACTAGTTGACACACCAATGTTGAGGTAGTGTTGAGATGTTTAGAACTAGTTGATACACCAATGTTGAGGTAGTGTTGAGATGTTCAGAACTAGTTGACACACCAGTGTTGAGGTAGTGTTGAGATGTTCAGAACTAGTTGACACACCAGTGTTGAGGTAGTGTTGAGATGTTCAGTACTAGTTGATACACCAGTGTTGAGGTAGTGTTGAGATGTTCAGAACTAGTTGACACACCAGTGTTGAGGTAGTGTTGAGATGTTCAGAACTAGTTGACACACCAATGTTGAGGTAGTGTTGAGATGTTCAGAACTAGTTGACACACCAGTGTTGAGGTAGTGTTGAGATGTTCAGAACTAGTTGACACACCAATGTTGAGGTAGTGTTGAGATGTTCAGAACTAGTTGACACACCAATGTTGAGGTAGTGTTGAGATGTTCAGTACTAGATGACACACCAATGTTGAGGTAGTGTTGAGATGTTCAGAACTAGTTGACACACCAGTGTTGAGGTAGTGTTGAGATGTTCAGTACTAGTTGACACACCAATGTTGAGGTAGTGTTGAGATGTTTAGAACTAGTTGATACACCAATGTTGAGGTAGTGTTGAGATGTTCAGAACTAGTTGACACACCAGTGTTGAGGTAGTGTTGAGATGTTCAGAACTAGTTGACACACCAGTGTTGAGGTAGTGTTGAGATGTTCAGTACTAGTTGATACACCAGTGTTGAGGTAGTGTTGAGATGTTCAGAACTAGTTGACACACCAGTGTTGAGGTAGTGTTGAGATGTTCAGAACTAGTTGACACACCAATGTTGAGGTAGTGTTGAGATGTTCAGAACTAGTTGACACACCAATGTTGAGGTAGTGTTGAGATGTTCAGAACTAGTTGACACACCAATGTTGAGGTAGTGTTGAGATGTTCAGAACTAGTTGACACACCAATGTTGAGGTAGTGTTGAGATGTTCAGTACTAGATGACACACCAATGTTGAGGTAGTGTTGAGATGTTCAGAACTAGTTGACACACCAGTGTTGAGGTAGTGTTGAGATGTTCAGAACTAGTTGACACACCAGTGTTGAGGTATTGTTGAGATGTTCAGTACTAGTTGATACACCAATGTTGAGGTAGTGTTGAGATGTTCAGAACTAGTTGATACACCAATGTTGAGGTAGTGTTGAGATGTTCAGTACTAGATGACACACCAGTGTTGAGGTAGTGTTGAGATGTTCAGTACTAGATGACACACCAATGTTGAGGTAGTGTTGAGATGTTCAGAACTAGTTGACACACCAATGTTGAGGTAGTGTTGAGATGTTCAGTACTAGTTGATACACCAATATTGAGGTAGTGTTGAGATGTTCAGTACTAGTTGACACACCAATGTTGAGGTAGTGTTGAGATGTTCAGAAATAGTTGACACACCAATGTTGAGGTAGTGTTGAGATGTTCAGTGCTAGTTGACACACCAGTGTTGAGGTAGTGTTGAGATGTTCAGTACTAGTTGATACACCAATGTTGAGGTAGTGTTGAGATGTTCAGAACTAGTTGACACACCAATGTTGAGGTAGTGTTGAGATGTTCAGTACTAGATGACACACCAGTGTTGAGGTAGTGTTGAGATGTTCAGTACTAGATGACACACCAATGTTGAGGTAGTGTTGAGATGTTCAGTACTAGTTGACACACCAATGTTGAGGTAGTGTTGAGATGTTCAGTGCTAGTTGACACACCAGTGTTGAGGTAGTGTTGAGATGTTCAGAACTAGTTGATACACCAGTGTTGAGGTAGTGTTGAGATGTTCAGTACTAGTTGACACACCAATGTTGAGGTAGTGTTGAGATGTTCAGTACTAGTTGATACACCAATGTTGAGGTAGTGTTGAGATGTTAAGTACTAGTTGACACACCAGTGTTGAGGTAGTGTTGAGATGTTCAGTACTAGATGACACACCAGTGTTGAGGTAGTGTTGAGATGTTCAGAAATAGTTGACACACCAATGTTGAGGTAGTGTTGAGATGTTCAGAAATAGTTGACACACCAATGTTGAGGTAGTGTTGAGATGTTCAGAAATAGTTGACACACCAATGTTGAGGTAGTGTTGAGATGTTCAGTACTAGATGACACACCAATGTTGAGGTAATGTTGAGATGTTCAGTACTAGATGACACACCAATGTTGAGGTAGTGTTGAGATGTTCAGAACTAGTTGACACACCAATGTTGAGGTAGTGTTGAGATGTTCAGTACTAGTTTATACACCAATGTTGAGGTAGTGTTGAGATGTTCAGTACTAGATGACACACCATGTTGAGGTAGTGTTGAGATGTTCAGTACTAGATGACACACCAATGTTGAGGTAGTGTTGAGATGTTCAGTACTAGATGACACACCAATGTTGAGGTAGTGTTGAGATGTTCAGAACTAGTTGACACACCAATGTTGAGGTAGTGTTGAGATGTTCAGTACTAGATGACACACCAATGTTGAGGTAGTGTTGAGATGTTCAGAACTAGTTGACACACCAATGTTGAGGTAGTGTTGAGATGTTCAGAACTAGTTGACACACCAATGTTGAGGTAGTGTTGAGATGTTCAGTGCTAGTTGACACACCAATGTTGAGGTAGTGTTGAGATGTTCAGTACCAGATGACACACCAATGTTGAGGTAGTGTTGAGATGTTCAGAACTAGTTGACACACCAATGTTGAGGTAGTGTTGAGATGTTCAGAACTAGTTGACACACTAGTGTTGATGTAGTATTGAGATATTTTGTTCTAGTTGACACACCAATGTTGAGGTAGTATTGAGATATTTTGTTCTAGTTGACACACCAATGTTGAGGTAGTATTGGGATATTTCGTTCCACTTGACACATAGTGTTGAGGTAGTGTTGAGATGTTCAGTACTAGTTGACACACCAGTGTTGAGGTAGTGTTGAGATGTTCAGAACTAGTTCACACCAATGTTGAGGTAGTGTTGAGATGTTCAGTGCTAGTTGACACACCAATGTTGAGGTAGTGTTGAGATGTTCAGTGCTAGTTGACACACCAATGTTGAGGTAGTGTTGAGATGTTCAGTGCTAGTTGACACACCAATGTTGAGGTAGTGTTGAGATGTTCAGTGCTAGTTGACACACCAATGTTGAGGTAGTGTTGAGATTTTCAGTACTAGATGACACACCAGTGTTGAGGTAGTGTTGAGATGTTCAGTACTAGTTGATACACCAATGTCGAGGTAGTGTTGAGATGTTCAGTGCTAGATGACACACCAATGTTGAGGTAGTGTTGAGATGTTCAGTGCTAGTTGACACACCAGTGTTGAGGTAGTGTTGAGATGTTCAGTACTAGTTGACACACCAATGTTGAGGTAGTGTTGAGATGTTCAGTATTAGATGACACACCAGTGTTGAGGTAGTGTTGAGATGTTCAGTGCTAGTTGACACACCAGTGTTGAGGTAGTGTTGAGATGTTCAGTACTAGTTGACACACCAATGTTGAGGTAGTGTTGAGATGTTCAGTACTAGATGACACACCAGTGTTGAGGTAGTGTTGAGATGTTCAGTACTAGATGACACACCAGTGTTGAGGTAGTGTTGAGATGTTCAGTACTAGATGACACACCAGTGTTGAGGTAGTGTTGAGATGTTCAGTACTAGATGACACACCAGTGTTGAGGTAGTGTTGAGATGTTCAGTACTAGTTGACACACCAGTGTTGAGGTAGTGTTGAGATGTTCAGAACTAGTTGACACACCAATGTTGAGGTAGTGTTGAGATGTTCAGTGCTAGTTGACACACCAATGTTGAGGTAGTGTTGAGATGTTCAGTGCTAGTTGACACACCAATGTTGAGGTAGTGTTTAGATGTTCAGTGCTAGTTGACACACCAATGTTGAGGTAGTGTTGAGATTTTCAGTACTAGATGACACACCAGTGTTGAGGTAGTGTTGAAATGTTCAGTACTAGTTGATACACCAATGTCGAGGTAGTGTTGAGATGTTCAGTGCTAGATGACACACCAATGTTGAGGTAGTGTTGAGATGTTCAGTGCTAGTTGACACACCAGTGTTGAGGTAGTGTTGAGATGTTCAGTACTAGTTGACACACCAATGTTGAGGTAGTGTTGAGATGTTCAGTATTAGATGACACACCAGTGTTGAGGTAGTGTTGAGATGTTCAGTGCTAGTTGACACACCAGTGTTGAGGTAGTGTTGAGATGTTCAGTACTAGTTCACACACCAATGTTGAGGTAGTGTTGAGATGTTCAGTACTAGATGACACACCAGTGTTGAGGTAGTGTTGAGATGTTCAGTACTAGATGACACACCAGTGTTGAGGTAGTGTTGAGATGTTCAGTACTAGATGACACACCAGTGTTGAGGTAGTGTTGAGATGTTCAGTACTAGATGACACACCAGTGTTGAGGTAGTGTTGAGATGTTCAGAACTAGTTGACACACCAGTGTTGAGGTAGTGTTGAGATGTTCAGTGCTAGTTGACACACCAATGTTGAGGTAGTGTTGAGATGTTCAGTACTAGATGACACACCAATGTTGAGGTAGTGTTGAGATATTCAGAACTAGTTGACACACCAATGTTGAGGTAGTGTTGAGATGTTCAGTACTAGATGACACACCAATGTTGAGGTAGTGTTGAGATGTTCAGTACTAGATGACACACCAATGTTGAGGTAGTGTTGAGATGTTCAGAACTAGTTGACACACCAATGTTGAGGTAGTGTTGAGATGTTCAGTACTAGATGACACACCAATGTTGAGTAGTGTTGAGATGTTCAGTGCTAGTTGACACACCAGTGTTGAGGTAGTGTTGAGGTAGTGTTGAGATGTTCAGTACTAGTTGATACACCAATGTTGAGGTAGTGTTGAGATGTTCAGAACTAGTTGATACACCAATGTTGAGGTAGTGTTGAGATGTTCAGTACTAGATGACACACCAGTGTTGAGGTAGTGTTGAGATGTTCAGTACTAGATGACACACCAATGTTGAGGTAGTGTTGAGATGTTCAGAACTAGTTGATACACCAATGTTGAGGTAGTGTTCAGATGGTCAGTGCTAGTTGACACACCAGTGTTGAGGTAGTGTTGAGATGTTCAGAACTAGTTGATACACCAATGTTGAGGTAGTGTTGAGATGTTCAGAACTAGTTGACACACCAGTGTTGAGGTAGTGTTGAGATGTTCAGAACTAGTTGACACACCAGTGTTGAGGTAGTGTTGAGATGTTCAGTACTAGTTGATACACCAGTGTTGAGGTAGTGTTGAGATGTTCAGAACTAGTTGACACACCAGTGTTGAGGTAGTGTTGAGATGTTCAGAACTAGTTGACACACCAATGTTGAGGTAGTGTTGAGATGTTCAGAACTAGTTGACACACCAGTGTTGAGGTAGTGTTGAGATGTTCAGAACTAGTTGACACACCAATGTTGAGGTAGTGTTGAGATGTTCAGAACTAGTTGACACACTAGTGTTGAGGTAGTGTTGAGATGTTCAGAACTAGTTGACACACCAATGTTGAGGTAGTGTTGAGATGTTCAGAACTAGTTGACACACCAATGTTGAGGTAGTGTTGAGATGTTCAGTACTAGATGACACACCAATGTTGAGGTAGTGTTGAGATGTTCAGTACTAGATGACACACCAATGTTGAGGTAGTGTTGAGATGTTCAGTGCTAGTTGACACACTAGTGTTGAGGTAGTGTTGAGGTAGTGTTGAGATGTTCAGTACTAGTTGATACACCAATGTTGAGGTAGTGTTGAGATGTTCAGAACTAGTTGACACACCAGTGTTGAGGTAGTGTTGAGATGTTCAGAACTAGTTGACACACCAATGTTGAGGTAGTGTTGAGATGTTCAGTACTAGTTGATACACCAGTGTTGAGGTAGTGTTGAGATGTTCAGAACTAGTTGACACACCAATGTTGAGGTAGTGTTGAGATGTTCAGAACTAGTTGACACACCAGTGTTGAGGTAGTGTTGAGATGTTCAGAACTAGTTGACACACCAATGTTGAGGTAGTGTTGAGATGTTCAGAACTAGTTGACACACTAGTGTTGAGGTAGTGTTGAGATGTTCAGAACTAGTTGACACACCAATGTTGAGGTAGTGTTGAGATGTTCAGAACTAGTTGACACACCAATGTTGAGGTAGTGTTGAGATGTTCAGTACTAGATGACACACCAATGTTGAGGTAGTGTTGAGATGTTCAGTACTAGATGACACACCAGTGTTGAGGTAGTGTTGAGATGTTCAGTACTAGATGACACACCAATGTTGAGGTAGTGTTGAGATGTTCAGAACTAGTTGACACACCAGTGTTGAGGTAGTGTTGAGATGTTCAGAACTAGTTGACACACCAATGTTGAGGTAGTGTTGAGATGTTCAGAACTAGTTGACACACCAGTGTTGAGGTAGTGTTGAGATGTTCAGAACTAGTTGACACACCAGTGTTGAGGTAGTGTTGAGATGTTCAGAACTAGTTGACACACCAATGTTGAGGTAGTGTTGAGATGTTCAGTGCTAGTTGACACACCAATGTTGAGGTAGTGTTGAGATGTTCAGAACTAGTTGACACACCAGTGTTGAGGTAGTGTTGAGATGTTCAGAACTAGTTGACACACCAGTGTTGAGGTAGTGTTGAGATGTTCAGTACTAGTTGATACACCAATGTTGAGGTAGTGTTGAGATGTTCAGAACTAGTTGATACACCAATGTTGAGGTAGTGTTGAGATGTTCAGTACTAGATGACACACCAGTGTTGAGGTAGTGTTGAGATGTTCAGTACTAGAAGACACACCAATGTTGAGGTAGTGTTGAGATGTTCAGAACTAGTTGACACACCAATGTTGAGGTAGTGTTGAGATGTTCAGTACTAGTTGATACACCAATATTGAGGTAGTGTTGAGATGTTCAGTACTAGTTGACACACCAATGTTGAGGTAGTGTTGAGATGTTCAGAAATAGTTGACACACCAATGTTGAGGTAGTGTTGAGATGTTCAGTGCTAGTTGACACACCAGTGTTGAGGTAGTGTTGAGATGTTCAGTACTAGTTGATACACCAATGTTGAGGTAGTGTTGAGATGTTCAGAACTAGTTGACACACCAATGTTGAGGTAGTGTTGAGATGTTCAGTACTAGATGACACACCAGTGTTGAGGTAGTGTTGAGATGTTCAGTACTAGATGACACACCAATGTTGAGGTAGTGTTGAGATGTTCAGAACTAGTTGACACACCAGTGTTGAGGTAGTGTTGAGATGTTCAGTACTAGTTGACACACCAATGTTGAGGTAGTGTTGAGATGTTCAGTGCTAGTTGACACACCAGTGTTGAGGTAGTGTTGAGATGTTCAGTACTAGTTGATACACCAGTGTTGAGGTAGTGTTGAGATGTTCAGTACTAGTTGACACACCAATGTTGAGGTAGTGTTGAGATGTTTAGAACTAGTTGATACACCAATGTTGAGGTAGTGTTGAGATGTTCAGAACTAGTTGACACACCAGTGTTGAGGTAGTGTTGAGATGTTCAGAACTAGTTGACACACCAGTGTTGAGGTAGTGTTGAGATGTTCAGTACTAGTTGATACACCAGTGTTGAGGTAGTGTTGAGATGTTCAGAACTAGTTGACACACCAGTGTTGAGGTAGTGTTGAGATGTTCAGAACTAGTTGACACACCAATGTTGAGGTAGTGTTGAGATGTTCAGAACTAGTTGACACACCAGTGTTGAGGTAGTGTTGAGATGTTCAGAACTAGTTGACACACCAATGTTGAGGTAGTGTTGAGATGTTCAGAACTAGTTGACACACCAATGTTGAGGTAGTGTTGAGATGTTCAGTACTAGATGACACACCAATGTTGAGGTAGTGTTGAGATGTTCAGAACTAGTTGACACACCAGTGTTGAGGTAGTGTTGAGATGTTCAGTACTAGTTGACACACCAATGTTGAGGTAGTGTTGAGATGTTCAGTGCTAGTTGACACACCAGTGTTGAGGTAGTGTTGAGATGTTCAGTACTAGTTGATACACCAGTGTTGAGGTAGTGTTGAGATGTTCAGTACTAGTTGACACACCAATGTTGAGGTAGTGTTGAGATGTTTAAAACTAGTTGATACACCAATGTTGAGGTAGTGTTGAGATGTTCAGAACTAGTTGACACACCAGTGTTGAGGTAGTGTTGAGATGTTCAGAACTAGTTGACACACCAGTGTTGAGGTAGTGTTGAGATGTTCAGTACTAGTTGATACACCAGTGTTGAGGTAGTGTTGAGATGTTCAGAACTAGTTGACACACCAGTGTTGAGGTAGTGTTGAGATGTTCAGAACTAGTTGACACACCAATGTTGAGGTAGTGTTGAGATGTTCAGAACTAGTTGACACACCAGTGTTGAGGTAGTGTTGAGATGTTCAGAACTAGTTGACACACCAATGTTGAGGTAGTGTTGAGATGTTCAGAACTAATTGACACACCAATGTTGAGGTAGTGTTGAGATGTTCAGTACTAGATGACACACCAATGTTGAGGTAGTGTTGAGATGTTCAGAACTAGTTGACACACCAGTGTTGAGGTAGTGTTGAGATGTTCAGAACTAGTTGACACACCAGTGTTGAGGTATTGTTGAGATGTTCAGTACTAGTTGATACACCAATGTTGAGGTTGTGTTGAGATGTTCAGAACTAGTTGATACACCAATGTTGAGGTAGTGTTGAGATGTTCAGTACTAGATGACACACCAGTGTTGAGGTAGTGTTGAGATGTTCAGTACTAGATGACACACCAATGTTGAGGTAGTGTTGAGATGTTCAGAACTAGCTGACACACCAATGTTGAGGTAGTGTTGAGATGTTCAGTACTAGTTGATACACCAATATTGAGGTAGTGTTGAGATGTTCAGTACTAGTTGACACACCAATGTTGAGGTAGTGTTGAGATGTTCAGAAATAGTTGACACACCAATGTTGAGGTAGTGTTGAGATGTTCAGTGCTAGTTGACACACCAGTGTTGAGGTAGTGTTGAGATGTTCAGTACTAGTTGATACACCAATGTTGAGGTAGTGTTGAGATGTTCAGAACTAGTTGACACACCAATGTTGAGGTAGTGTTGAGATGTTCAGTACTAGATGACACACCAGTGTTGAGGTAGTGTTGAGATGTTCAGTACTAGATGACACACCAATGTTGAGGTAGTGTTGAGATGTTCAGTACTAGTTGACACACCAATGTTGAGGTAGTGTTGAGATGTTCAGTGCTAGTTGACACACCAGTGTTGAGGTAGTGTTGAGATGTTCAGAACTAGTTGATACACCAGTGTTGAGGTAGTGTTGAGATGTTCAGTACTAGTTGACACACCAATGTTGAGGTAGTGTTGAGATGTTCAGTACTAGTTGATACACCAATGTTGAGGTAGTGTTGAGATGTTAAGTACTAGTTGACACACCAGTGTTGAGGTAGTGTTGAGATGTTCAGTACTAGATGACACACCAGTGTTGAGGTAGTGTTGAGATGTTCAGAAATAGTTGACACACCAATGTTGAGGTAGTGTTGAGATGTTCAGAAATAGTTGACACACCAATGTTGAGGTAGTGTTGAGATGTTCAGAAATAGTTGACACACCAATGTTGAGGTAGTGTTGAGATGTTCAGTACTAGATGACACACCAATGTTGAGGTAATGTTGAGATGTTCAGTACTAGATGACACACCAATGTTGAGGTAGTGTTGAGATGTTCAGAACTAGTTGACACACCAATGTTGAGGTAGTGTTGAGATGTTCAGTACTAGTTGATACACCAATGTTGAGGTAGTGTTGAGATGTTCAGTACTAGATGACACACCAATGTTGAGGTAGTGTTGAGATGTTCAGTACTAGATGACACACCAATGTTGAGGTAGTGTTGAGATGTTCAGTACTAGATGACACACCAATGTTGAGGTAGTGTTGAGATGTTGAGAACTAGTTGACACACCAATGTTGAGGTAGTGTTGAGATGTTCAGTACTAGATGACACACCAATGTTGAGGTAGTGTTGAGATGTTCAGAACTAGTTGACACACCAATGTTGAGGTAGTGTTGAGATGTTCAGAACTAGTTGACACACCAGTGTTGAGGTAGTGTTGAGATGTTCAGTGCTAGTTGACACACCAATGTTGAGGTAGTGTTGAGATGTTCAGTACCAGATGACACACCAATGTTGAGGTAGTGTTGAGATGTTCAGAACTAGTTGACACACCAATGTTGAGGTAGTGTTGAGATGTTCAGAACTAGTTGACACACTAGTGTTGAGGTAGTATTGAGATATTTTGTTCTAGTTGACACACCAATGTTGAGGTAGTATTGAGATATTTTGTTCTAGTTGACACACCAATGTTGAGGTAGTATTGGGATATTTCGTTCCACTTGACACATAGTGTTGAGGTAGTATTGAGATATTTTGTTCTAGTTGACACACCAATGTTGAGGTAGTATTGAGATATTTTGTTCTAGTTAACACACCAATGTTGAGGCAGTATTGAGATATTTTGTTCTAGTTGTGACACACCAGTGTTGAGGTAGTATTAAGATATTTGTTCTAGATGACACACCAATGTTGAGGTAGTATTGAAATATTTTGTTCTAGTTGACACACCAATGTTGAGTTAGTATTGAGATATTTTGTTCTAGTTAACACACCAATGTTTGAGGCAGTATTGAGATATTTTGTTCTAGTTGACACACCAATGTTGAGGTAGTATTTAAATATTTTGTTCTAGTTGACACACCAATGTTGAGTTAGTATTGAGATATTTTGTTCTAGTTGACACACAAGTATTGAGATTTTTTAATTCACAACTTAGTTTTAAGCATGTGACTTGATAGGCAAAGAGCTCTGTTAATTTATTAATCTAAAATATCCTGAGGTTTATTGAAAGGAAGGTCATATAGTTCTAATTATATGAGAAATTAAAGAAAGGATATCTTATAACCTCTGTTTTTGCTGTGTCAATTTTCCTACTGTAATTTGTGCAGCTTTTATCTAGAGATGTTAAATGCTGTTGTAGCAGGTTTTCATCCTCGTATATTAGGCATTGGTCATTAGCTCGTTGATGTTGGAGTTTTCTACCTCTATGTTATTATTTGATTTTTCCTTATTGTTGGTTGTTTAAGTATAGCAGTACTAGAACAAATTTATTTTGAGACTGTGTTCGCTCGTTGCAAATTGTTTATCGAACAATGCATTCAATTCATCACCATAACTCATCATCATCATCATGTGCCATACACATTGGCATAGGCAATCATGTCTTTTCACAATTTTCTATCCACAGTGCATCGTATCAATTCTGTTGTTAACTGTTTTCTATACCAAGACACCAATCTAATATCTTTTTTCTTTCTCGTCCATGATCTCTCTTTCCCTGTATTTTTCCAGTTGTAACAAATTACTCTAACTTTCGTTTTCTCATGATGTGTCCAATTAATTTTGATTGTTTCTTTCTGATGTTTTTTTAGGAGCTCTCTTTTGGTGTTAGCCTCTTCCATCATAACTACTATAAAATAATTGATTGTGGACATCCTCAAATAAACATTGGTTGCTATTTCATTCATGATAGGATAAAAAATTGTATCATTATTTTTACAATGGTTAAGATAATCATTAATTTACACTGATTTTTTATAAACAACAAATAGCCTTTTTAAAAATAGCATTCATCTGATATTTGTTTTTAATTAAGAAATAATCATTTATACCTCTAGTTTTGACAAATATCAAACAATCATTAATATGATTGTTTTGATAATCATCATATAATCACTGATGTCACTAATTTTTTTCAACCATCAATCACTGATGTCACTGACCTTGACAATCCTGAAACAATGATATCACTAATACTGATAATAGAATAATTTTTTGTTGTTGAGGATACCATCTCAGTCTGTTATGTTATATTTGTTGATTGCGGTGTGGACTGTGTTTATCTGTTTTCTATCTTGTCATATAACCAACCATATAATTTTTTGTTTCTTTATATATTTTAGTATGAGGGTGATCACTATCTTGTTAGCTCTTAACTTTGAATGTTTGTCTTGCTAATCGGCTTTCGTTATACATCAGACATATTTCATACAATAATTATTAATGTCTCACATTCTTTTCAAAAACTTATAAATATTATTACAACCAAAAAATTCATGTGTATTTTACTTCAGGAAAAACAATTCTGATGATGATGCAGATGATGAAGATTCCAAGCAGCCTGGGAGCAAAAAACGTTGCACCTGCTTTGACTGCTTCTCTTGCTTTACAACTAATCAAAGCACCCATAACCAGAGACTTCAGACTGAAGAGAAGAAATCTTCTAATCCTGCAGTTTCAAGACAGGGTAAAAAGCAAAGCTCAACAAAGAAAGAAATGATCTTTGTAGGTAAAGATTATTCTTTAGCCAATGTTGCTGGAGGAGGTACTGGACTGTGTCCAGATGTTAGTTATGACAGTATGACTCTGTCCTCTCAAGCTCTTACTGCCCAAGACACAACAACCAACATTCAAAAAAATACAGATGATGTTCAGAAGCTTGATTCAAATGCTAACTCAAAGCTAAACTCCAATAATACTTCGCCAACAGTTTACTGCAACAGTGGGATGGAACATTCCCCTAAAGTGGTAAGCGTTATAAATGAAGATGCAGCAACTGGAAAAAGTATGGAGAGAAATTCACCCAAAGATAATAACAAATCTCATTTGAAGGACACTGACAAACAAGAAGTCACCTTGCCAAAAGATGGAAAGAGTAATCATCCAGTTGGTTGTCAGAGTGAAATGCAAATACCAAAAATAAATGAGAATAATCATGAGTCAACCAAAATGAATAATCCAAAGTTTGATGCTGTATCAATACCTAACACAACGCATGGTACAACTTGTTAAAATAATGCAATTTTTTGCACATTTATTTCATGAGTTAATATATTTTCTCAATATTCCATTGCTTTTTATTATAGACTCTGATAAATTCAATATTATTACTCAATACTCTGAAGTTCATTTCACATCTTTCAATTACTGTCAAATATTTTGAAGAAACAAATACTGCACTTATCCCATTTTTGGGGGGTCTGTCACGGAAAATGTGGTTGGGGGAAAAAAAGGGGGGAGGGGGGGGGGGGATGTTGTGTGAGACTGGAAAATAGAGGCTACATGCCTCAGGGCAGTTGTCTTGTGGTGTATTAGTTTGAATTTAATGTTTCATTTCATCCCTAATAGGAAAAAAAGATGAATTATTGACTTACTAAAATTCAACAAAAATTTATTATTTTGTAACATTTACAAATAAAACTTAGTTTTTAAAAATCTCTGTATGGTATCTCTCTCTGTTTCACCATAATGTGAAAGAAGGTCACATAATTAAAAGCTTCTTGGAGTGGGTTAAGCTGCCAAACCTATAGGAATGGTCAATAAAATGGAAATAAATATTTTATTATCATCATCAAGTATCGGGCCTACTGGCATAGGTGATCATGTCTCTCCACAACTTTCGATCTCGGCAGCTATTTATCATTTCTGTTGTTGACCTTCTGCCAAGCCATTCTCTTAAGCTGTCTGTTATTTTTTCTCTTTGCTTCCCTCTATCTCTTCGTCCCTCAATTTTTCCAGTTCTTACAATATATTCCAGTTGTTCACTTCTCATTACATGGCCAAAAAATGATGATTGTTTCTTCCTAATATTGGAAATTAGCTCTCTTTTTGCTTTGACCTCTCTCAGAACATCTTCATTACTCTTATTAGCTGTCCATGGTACTCTCAACATTCTTCTGTAAAACCACATTTCTACAGACTCCAGTGATTTTCTTGTCTGTTGTCCTATTGTCCATGATTCACATCCATATGTTAAGACTGGCTCTACATAACATTTAAGAACTCTTTTCCTTGTTTCTATTGACAAAAATGGATTGCATAGTATTTTCCTCATTTTTTGGAAAGCTGCTTTTGCCTGAGCCATTCTGCATCTCACCTCTTTTGTACATCTTCCGTCTGAGGTTAACAAAGTTCCTAAATATTTAAATTCATTCACCTGTTTTAATATTGTTCCACTTGTCTTTATTTTATTATATTGTGTACATTTGATATTTTGAGAAATATGCAGCTTGCAGCAAAGTGTACAAAATTTGAGCTCCTCTGTAGAATTTAAAAATAACATTAATTAATAATATTCAATCAATTAATAATCTTCAAGGTAAGATGGTAGTAGGAAGTGGTAAAGTCTTGTTTTTTTAATATGGATGGGAAATATTTCAAACTTTTCCTCTAAATAATTTTTATTGTTTGGTTATGGCATATGGTTAAAACTATTTTTGGAATAACCAGCACATATAAATATGAAACTATAATTGTTTGTATATTAAGGATGTAGTTCTTATGCAAATAATTTTCCTTTATTTTTAAAGTTCATCAGTGTCTAAATTAAAGGTTCCTTCCAAGCCTTGCTAGGCATGTGGGAAATAGGTGGCTTCTAGAGACATACATTTTATTTCAAAATATAGTCCAATGTAAGAACAGATAAACAGACATAAGTTTAAATAAATTATTAGCATGGTCTGACCACTTTACAATTTGATGGCTTCCTGGAAATTGACGTCATTATTTTAGGGGAAAACCCAGAGCATAAATAACTACAAGATGGTATTCAGTGCTAGCAATGAATAGCCATTGTTCACTAAAGTAGGCTTATCTTAGTTTTTGGGAAATGTGTAAGTTGCAAAAATTGTATGGTTATCGAAACAATTCTATTTTGTAAATTAAAATGAGTGGCAGCATTTTGATGTGCACATCACCAAGACTGGGAGGCCGTGCACATCACCAAGACTGGGAGGCCGTGCACATGCGCAGCTTATAGGGAGGAAACTATGGTCACAAATAAACTTCAATATCTCTCATTTCCAACTATCAAGATACCCATTATAGTTGTCATTTAAACAAGCTTCTTGTCAGTTCTTCAAAAAGAAAAGCAAAATGGTTCAATCAATAATTTCATTTTTGGAAAAGGCAGGAGGGGAAGGGCAATAATGATGATTTCTAATTCTATATGATTTGTTAATTTTTTAAAACATGATTTATATTCACATACATTTCAAATTTTATGTGATTTGTTAATTTTTTTAAAACATGCTTTATGTTCACATGCATTTCAAATTTTCAAACATTCCTTGAATTTTTAAACAACAAACATTTTCCAGATTTACCCGGTATCTTTTAATACAATGCAAATCTGTGCATTTGTCATAGAAACTACACATCTCTATATATTGTCATAGCACTTAAGCATAGAGAATAAAGTATTAAGTTATGAAAGCAGGGACTTCTCAGAAGAATGTTAAAAGTTTCCTGGACAGCTAAAAAAGACCAATGAGGAAATTCTCAAAGAGACCAACACAAAAAGGGAGCTCCTAAGAAACAATCAACATTTTTCCGGCACATTATGAGAAGAGGAAAGTTGGAATACTTGGTTACAACTGGAAAAATACTGGGAAAGAGAGATTGTGGATGATGAAGAGAGAAAATACTGGATAGCTTGGTGTCATGGCATAGAAAACAGTCAACAACAGAACTGATACGATGCATGGTAGATAGAAGATTGTGGAAGGACATGATCGCCTAAGGCAACCAGTATGGCACATGATGATATGAAAGCAGAAATATAAAGTCTTTAAAGATCTTTATAATGTATTGCAAAATATTTTTACACAGAACGAATCTTGATGAATTACAAACAAGTTCAAAATGTGGGGAAAAAAATGTTTTGCAAGAATGAAAAACAGGCTACTACCAATTTATCTACTACTCAATGACATATATAACACTGGACACATACCTGAAGATCTACTAAAATCTGTCTTTGTAGCCATACCGAAGAAGTCAGGCGCCACTGATTGTGAAGACCATCACACTATTAGTCTCATGAGCCATATGACTAAAATATTACTAAGAATCATCATGAGATGTGTAAGGAACAAAATAAAACCAGAAATAAGTAAGGAACAATGTGGGTTTGTGGAAGGAAAGGGCACCAATAATGCAATATACATCTTAAGAACATTGATAGAAAGATCTATAGAGGTAAAGAAAGATCTATCTATATATGTGCTTTATAGACTACACGAAAGCAATAGACAAAGTAAAGCAAGTGGAAATAATAAATATGCTGGAGAAATTAAACATTGATGGCAAGGATCTGCGAATCATAAAAAACATGTACTGGCAACAAACAGCAGCTATACGAATTAACAACCAAACAGGACAATTCCAATATATAAAACAAGGAGTCAGACAAGGCTGTGTTCTCTCACCGGACTTGTTTTCACTTTATAGCAAACATATTATATGACATCAACAGTAGACAAAAAAGGAATTGAAATCAACGGTCACAACATAAATAATTTACGATATGCAGATGACACAGTCTTAATAGCAGAGACAGAGAATGAACTACAAGAAATGATAGATATAATAGTAAAAGAAAGCAACAAGAAAGTAATGGTTATATCGAAGAAACAATCATCACCATCATGCAGCATAAAAATAAACAAGACAAATCTGAAACAAGTGCAATGTTTGAAATACTTGGGCACAATAATAACATCAGATGGAAGATGCAACACAGAAATAAAAAGCAGAATAGCTCAGGCCAAAATAGCATTTCAGAAAATGAAAAATATCTTATGCAACAAATCTATGTCAATAGAAATGAGAAAGAGAGTTCATCAATGCTATATAGAACCAATTCTGACCTATGGAAGCGAATCATGGACAATAGACAAACAAATGAAAAGACGATTAGAGGCCACAGAGATGGGATTTCTCAGAAGAATGTTGAAAGTTCCCTGGACAGCTAAAAAGACCAATGAGAAAGTTCTCAAAGAGGCCAACACAAAAAAGGGAGCTCTTAAAAAACATCAGAAAGAAGCAATCAACATTTTTTGAGCACATCATGAGAAGAGGAAAGTTGGAATACTTGGTTACAACTTGCAAAATAAAAGGAAAGAGAGATCGTGGACGACAAAGAGAGAAAACACTGGATAGCTTGGTGTCATGGCATGGAAAACAGTCAACAACAGAACTGATACGATGCACTGTAGATAGATAGATGATTGTGGAAGGACATGATCGCCAACTGGTACGGCACATGATGATGACCAATTTATCTGACATTTACATTGTCCTAAATGTGGGGTCTCCCAGGGGGTTTACGGGGAAGTGGAAACAATGATGTTGTGCTAGCTCAGTGCAGCCACTAGACAGTGTTCAGGTTAGGGTTTCCATTTCACTTCTGATAGAAAAAAATTAATTAATTCCAGTGGGAATTGAAACGATCTCAATCCACCTGACAAATAACTGATTTAATATTTTCAACTACCCACTGAAAGGTCAGCTAAAGAAAGGAAAAGTGACTTTTTAATACAATATCTAAAGAGGAAAAAACTGATGAGACACTTTATTAAATAAATTATTCAGTCTTAAGAAAATTAGGGTATAGTTCAAGCCCTGTGTGACATGGAAAAAAATGTTCAAGGTCGGTCATGAGACTATAAGGGTTCCTCAATATGCAATAGCTAAGGGTCTCCCAATATGCAGTAGCTAAGAGTCTCTCAATATCCAGTAGCCGAGGTTCTTTTAATATGCAGTAGCTAAGGGTCTCCCAATATGCAGTAGCTAAGGGTCTCCCAATATGCAGTAGCTGAGGTTCTTTTAATATGCAGTAGCTAAGAGTCTCTCAATATCCAGTAGCCGAGGTTCTTTTAATATGCAGTAGCTAAGAGTCTCCCAATATGCATTAGCAATGATGAGACAGACATTTGTTCTTACACCCTTCACCAATAACTCCTCCATCCCAGATAAGAAATCTTGTATGTCTTTGGTTCAAGAAACAATTTTATGTGTTTCATTCATTAATTGAGAATTTTTATTATAACTTTTGTTGAATCTATTATGAAAATATCTTTGTCAACAAAAATGTTTTTTGAAGATCATTAATGTACACAAATGATCTGAGAAAGAATATTGGAGTGTGAAGCTAAAATGACAGGGACTGAGGAGTCGAGATCAAGGCTGAAGTGGAAATTAGATGAGAATATAGAAAAGTCACAGCCAGAATCTGAGGCAATTTTAGTTAATATCAAGCAATAGAAGTTGTAAAGCAGAAGTCAGGCTTTAGAACAGAGAGCAGAAAAACACAGTGCCTGAGGTTTAGCAAGTCAATTTCACAGGTTCAACTGTTGGAACTATTTTTATACTCAAGCTATAATGGAACAAGTCTACACACAACATGAAGACTTGTCCTGTTGCCTTGTTTGATTGTTGTACAGTAAAGTTGTGAACAATCTCTGTATTTTGTTTTTAACATAACAACATTGCTCAACGTGCCTTCCATGACCAAACAACTTTACTAGACTTAATGCTCCACTTGTCTAGAGTTACCGCATTTCCTGCTAAAAATTGCTCATTCAATGATGCATGTGAATGAATCAAATGTGTATATTTTTCGCATGTCTCTTTTATTTCATTATGATTATTTGTTAATTTTTAAATGTCAACATTTTTACTAATACCTTGTATTCTTACAATTATTAAAGGTAGTTGTATTCCATCATATGTATATTAACAACAGTATATTTTTATGAGCTTTTGCTGATTTTTTTAGCTCATAGTCTTGGTATTTTTAATAAAACTAAAAAAAAATGTTCGTAAGGAAACACTGCTGAAGCAACTTGTGGGTTCATGGTAATAAAAGTGCTCATAAGTGCATATGTGTTTAGGATGATAGACATTCACTAGGGCAACAGTCTGAAAGCGTGTCAATGAGAGTATGTTATAAAATAACTTGGCTATCAGTGAGGATGCAGTCCTAAAACTGCAGCAGTTTGTAATTCAATGTTAAATAAAAAAAGAATGATAACATTTAAGGAAGATCTAGGTGTAGGCACAACCAGCAAGTTAATGAAACCATCTGTGTACACACAGTTTGTCACCTTCTGAAAGTGACTGAGCACCTAGGGGTCTGCTTGGAGAGCTGTGATGTCAACTTTAACAACAGTGAGTAACAATGATTAACTCGTAGGAGCAACACCAAACAAGAAGGGATCTTTAAAAAATGTTAACCATATTACAATCCTTGAAAGAAATGTTTAGAAGCCAACAATTATAGACAATAATATTGCTTCCCACATATAAGATCTTATTGTGATGTTGGCTTGAAATACATTTTTATTTCATTCTTCTTGAATTTAGAACCAGTTTTTTTTTAAAAATTAAAAATATGTCATTCTTCATGTTGTGTGTTGTCCTTGACAAAGGCTTCTTGGCCACAATTAAACTCTTTTTATATTTTTAAGTTTTTTTAAAATTTTATTTATAAAACTAACCATTTAACTAACATTCTGTTTTGGTGGGATAATCTAAAGTTGTTTAATGTTTTATTATAAAGTAAACTTTATACATAGGATATGTATATGTTCTACAATTTCATTAGATAAGTCAGTGAACTATTTTGTTCTGTTGGTATTATTACTTCAAACATGTCCCAACAAGCCAACAAAAATTAAATGTCATGCAATAAATCATTGATAATTTATAATAAGCGACTCATAGCTGTTTGCATTAAAGGCAAGTGAATCAAAGCTGATCATGATTCTGCTCCACCTCCTTATGGTGTCTTTGAAAACAAAATAACCTTTATGGCCAAGCGAATAGGGTATGGTGAGGGAAGGCAACCTGGTACTCAAAAATACAATCTGAAGTCGGATATGTTGGACCTAAAAGCACAGATTCAAGCTAACCATAAACCATGATACGACACAAATGGATCCACTTAATGTCCTTTTAAAGGCAAGGGATGAAGAGTAAACATAGGGCAAATACAAATGAAAGTTCCACTCACTTTCAAAATAAATTTTGTTTAGATAAAGCAGTCCTGCACTTTTAGTGTCATAGTAAATGAAATAAAATAATATTAAAGCTGTTGTTATTTGGTTTAGTCAATAGATCATCCTCACTGCACATCAGACAAGTCCATAAGTGCTCAGATCTCCTCCTAAGTATATCCATCAAGTGTACAGCAACTAACAATTCTGGTAATGTGTTAAAATGGAATAAAATTATTGCATTAAAAGTTGTTTTACATAAGCACACACCAATGAATAAGCCGACTCTACAGCAAAAGACAATTTTTTAAAGATAAAAACAGCCCAACAAACAAATTTTAAAAGTGAATAAATGTATCTTTATTTACATAATCCATTTATATTTGCATACCAATTTAAAACACTAATGACTATACACATGGTTTGATACCATGCACAAACTAACAACAAAAGTAGCAGTGAAGAAATTGAATGAAAAATGAGGAGGAAAAATATGAAAACCAAACTTCACATAGATAATGAACATAAAACAAGTAAGTTGCATTTTATCAAACCACACATGAAACATTATTTATTTCAAATTCAAAGTATATTTCAGTTAAGATAAACTATGAAGTGAACAGACAGTATATAACAAACAATATCTTGTTGACTTATGGATTTAGTCTACACATGATGTTTTGTTGTCATGAATCAGTTAAAAGTTGATAAAATGTAATTGTATCCAGAATATTCACTTAAAAAATTGTTCTATTAAAATAATTAACTTTTTATGAGGATTCTGGGATAGTACAAAATATAATGATCTAGAAAACCAATAACAAATTAACACAATTATTAATTGTTCAATTATATTTATCAAATGAATATAATTTAGTACATTGAAAAAGCTAATTAAGTGAACATAGAAAAATTTACCCAATATTCAAAGCAATTTTGAAATATTAATTATTCATGATTATTATTTTGGCTTGATTATTATTTTGGCTTGTGACCCAAAATCATAAAAACCGGCCATGATACCATAATATCTGACTCTCCACTTTCACTTGAACTGTGACATGCTTTACGAAGACTGAAATAAAAAATATTAATATTCACGAAATATTCAAAAAGTTATGTACTTTGACTACATTTATATGATACCAAACTATTACATAAATTGTATATTTTGGCTACATTACCAGATACCAAACTATTCCAAAAATTGTGTATTTTCACTACATTACTAGATACCAAACTATTTCAAAAATTGTGTATTTTGACTACATTACTAGATACCAAACTATTCCACAAATTTTGTATATTGGCTACATTACTAGATACCAAACTATTCCACAAATTTTGTATTTTGACTACATTACTAGATACCAAACTATTCCAAAATTTTGTATTTTGGCTACATTACTAGATACCAAACTATTCCACAAATTTTGTATTTTGGCTACATTACTAGATACCAAACTATTCCACAAATCTTGTATTTTGGCTACATTACTAGATACCAAACTATTCCACAAATTTTGTATTTTGGCTACATTACTAGATACCAAACTATTTCATATTGTTGGTTAGCTCTGGTCCAAAGCAAATTGATTATACGCACACGTTAAATTGTATTTTTTATGTTTTGTATTTTTGTCACTGTACCTGGATAATCTCTATTAATTACCTGGATACATCTGCTCCTGTCTTTGAACTTCCCAGTAATAAATGTTTATTTGTGATCATTGTCTTCTGTTTTTCTTTTCCAACCAACATATACTAATCATGAACATACAGACCATTACTGGAGGTTTGTGCAGAATAAAGGGATGGAAATGGTAGGACAAAATCACTAATTATGGGTAAGTACCAGTCAAATTCAAGTGGACAAAGAGATACAACAAAGACGATGACGCCGGATAGGGCACACACTGTGGAAGCCTATTGAGAGTGTTACATGACAAGCCCTTTTTTAGGATCCCCAAAGGAAGGGACAAAGAGGAAGACCAAAATATTCTTTGAGAAAACAGGTGGAAGCAGAGATGAAGAGGATGGGGAAGACATGGAAAGATCTTCTTAAAAGAATGGCATGAAACAGAATGGCTTGGAAATGTTTGTTAAAGACCTATACTCCACATGGAGTTGAAACAAAGAAGAAGACTCACATATACTATAAAGTGTTAAGAGAACTGCAGTTTTTTTTTTTTAATCTTCGATCAAGAGTTTTGCAATGTTAATATAGATTTCTGTGATGTCATCTATAGGACTCTTTGTTTTCTTAGAATCATGAATCTTATTGATTGTTGTATTAAGCAATTGTAGCTCATTAGAATAGTTTCTTAAGAAAGGTCTGACCACTTTATTTGTTGTTTTCTATGTCTTTGCTGTACTGTATTTTTTGTTCCAACTTTTTTTCCTTCTGATGTTGTTTGTCATTTTTTTCAGTGGCACTGGCGGCTTTTAATATATGTTTTATGTACATATTGTATATACCAATCATTATGTACTTAAAATGTAATAAATTTGACTTTGGCACATGAATACAAAGAGATTTCCTGTTGTGTGATCTCAATTATGCATGATACTTTATTTACATTTACTAAACACAAAATATAAATTTACATAACAAAGTTATATTCAGAAAGAAACTTGAAGCAAAAAGTTAGTATATGAGTGTTGTTCATAAAGTTCCAGTACTGAATTTTTTCCATGAAAAAAAAACACAGTGAATTAGCACCAAGGCATGAGTAGTTGTAACCATTCCAGAGTGTCCATGCAAAATTTGAACTCATATTCCTCATGCACACCACACAAGCTTCCAAATTAATAGATACCCGCAGGTTATGACAGATTCCAATATGGACGAAAAATTGTATCTGTGTATTTGAATTCTTCTTGCCTTTCTCATTTCCCTTTAAGTGTCGTGGGGAGATATAATTTGTGGTCTTCTGTTGGATTCAGTATTTGCTTTGATTTCTGTATTTGCCTCAGTAAAACTGCTGCTGAAATTGATTAAATGCTATAATTTGCTTTTGATGAGTCCAGCTTAAGTCAATCAAAGACTTAATTGGTTTTCCCACTTCAAAAGTTGACAATGATCATTTGAAGATGACCACCATTCAGGCAGACCATCCACCTTCCACACTGTGGGTTGTGTTCAAGAAATAGTTAATGCTAACATCAAACAGTCACAAAAATAGCAGAAGATATAGGGATAACAATTGCTACTTGCCATAAAATTCTATGTGAAGATTTGGGTATGAGACCAGTGTCTCTGTGTTCAGTAACCAGTGTTCGCTGAGCGAAGGGAAAATTGTGTGTCAGTTTGCATTGATCTCCTTGAGCAAGCTCACAATGATCCCAAATTCACGTCATCAATAATCACTGGTGATCAAACCTGAGTGTACTACAGGGATGACCCAGAAACTTAGAGAATGTCTTTCCATTGGAGAGTGATATCATTTACTTTTTTGAGATCTCGTTTTCCACAGAATTGAATAATCAGCCCCACATCTCATGACATGATTTAAGGCTTACAGTACAACAATTCTGTACTTCCCTACTGGGTCCTGGCAACACAAGGTTGCCAGCTTGCATATTAATTTTTATTTTAAAAAGTCAGTCCACAAACAACAAAATTATGATCCCTATTATATACACACCTCTGCTCTATCTGCTTCAACAAGTAATCATTTGGGTTGACTTTGTTGTACTGAATCACTGCTGACCAAGAACCCATGTATCCAATGAAGTCATCCACACTGCACTTCTTCTCAATTACCAAGCTGTCATCTCTAGGAAAGTAGACGTAGACCCCAGATGCAAGGTTAAATTCTAAACAACTTCTGACTTTGAAGAATTAATTTCTTACTGAATACATTAATGCAACAACATTAAACAGAAAGATATTTTTAAAATATAAAAATAAAGTTGACCAGAAATAATTATTATATGATCCCAGTACAAAATAGCAAATACAATGCACAAGTAATTCTGTTTAATAAAGTTTGAAGTGTGTGTGTGAATAGGCATAAATGAATTAAATGTTGTACAAATGATGGCAATGCTCAATTTGAATAAATAATATAAATAAACAAATGATATATCTTCTTGGTTTATATCCAATTTCATTGGTTGTTTTTAATATGTAGTTCTGCTGTAAAAGAAGGGGGGGGGGTGGTGGTGGAGGGTCTGTGGAGGCTGAAGAATAAGCTTTTATTTTACCTCTAATATAAAAAATGTTGTGACCTTAATGGGAATAAAACTTAAATCCATCTTGATTGGATAATGACACCCATTTTTAAATATCCAAACTACAAATGAATTGAATCTACAAATATAGAAATGTATACCTCTAGTACAACGAAAGAGAAGGGACAACAAAAGAATCTCAAAGCAGCTCTGAAATGGGACCCAGAAGGTAAAAGAAAAAGAGGCCAAACTAGAGAAACACTAAAAAGAACATTAAAGTGAGAGGCAACAACAGTAGGCATTAGCTCTCTTGCTAAGATTGAGCAACTCATCCAGAGCAGAGCTGTGTGACAAGACATAATGCAGGTCCTGAGCAGGGTCTGACTGTGTAGTACAGCCACTGCATTTGCTGTTCATTATCACACTATATAGACTCTCTAGTACTCTTACTTTTGTTTTGTAGTAGTACTTGGTTGTTCCTCTGGCATTCTTGTGATCATCTGCATTTCACTAAGTGAGTAGGTATAGCCAAAACATAACATGAACAGAACACTTCAAAGCTTGAGGATATTATGATGGTCCTCCAACCCAAACAAGTTTATTATCTGTACCCTCCAACCCAAACAAGTTTATTATCTGTACCCTCCAACCCAAACAAGTTTATTATCTGTACCCTCCAACCCAAACAAGTTTATTATCTGTACCCTCCAACCCAAACAAGTTTATTATCTGTACCCTCCAACCCAAACAAGTAAGACACAGGCATTGCATAAACATGGTTATCTCGAGAACTCTAATAATCCTGCTTTTACTTCTATACTTTCTAACCGTCTTGGTTTTGTCTCTAATTACTCCTGATGCTATTTAACTATCCATCTTGAAATCTATCTCACAACTTCTGAGCATTATAAATGTCAACAACCTATCTATTTCTATCTCTAATCTAACCCTAACCACATAAGACCCAAAAGTCCGTGGGTACAAAGAGTCAACAATCTCCTCTACATTATGTGCTTCTATCTCACCAATAACTCCGCTCTTCTCTCTTCGGTGATTCTCAAGTAACTCTCTCTAAACGCGTTCACTCTTTCCCTCCTTATCTCCCAGAGTGCTCTAACTATTTCCCTGTTGTTCAGTTCAAGAACAGGCATAAATGTCTCTCTCTAAATGCGTTCCACTAGGATCTCGTGGATCATTGCTTTCCTGAACTATCAAGGTTTCAAAACCCTTAATCCATTTCTTCCGTAGGTCATCAAAACTCTATCTATCTAATGTCTATATAGACAGTGCAGTCCCCTTCTTCCTTACCATGAAATCTAGGCTCTATTCTTTTACACCCCTACATCATGTAATCTAGTTCTTATCTATGTCTCTACTCTGTAACGTAAGAGCTGAAAGATAGTTGGACACAAGAGTCTAGAATGTCTGCCCTATGTGCCATCTTCGGCTCAAAAAGATAAAACAAGAAAATATGAAGACATTAAGGAAAAAATGGAAAAAATCACAGCAAGCACACAATAACTATTCACAGTGAGAGAGAAGAGAACAGTGATTTTTCTTGTATAACATTTTTGGCTGTTGGTTCTCTTCTTTCCTCATTTGGCTTTCAGCGTCGAAGGGAGATATAATTTGCATTCTTTTGCTTTTCTGTTGGCCTCTTTTGCGGTTGTTTCCTAGTGTTTCTAATATTCCATCAAACTATCTTTTTCGTCATTGGCTCTTGAGTCTGGTGTTCATGTAACATTTATTGAAAGGTGGCTGTGTTGTGCTTTGGTATTTCTGTATTATCATGTGGCCAAACCATTTTATTTGTTGTTTCTTTATCTATTTTATGGCGGGTATTTCAGCTTTTTCTCACATCTTCATTTCTGATCTTATCTCTCAGTCTGTTTCCTGTCAATCGTCTAACACATTTAATCTCAGCAGTGTCTGGCATCGGTAGCACTACTTTGGTATGAAGATGTTGCTTAACTAATTTCAAGTATTTAAAACTGTTAAGTCATAGCCAACTTCTTCTGTATACTTGACTTGATTATTCCTCTATATTATTTGGCCTCAAAAGCATGTTGAGTGGGTGTTGTTGCATTGTGGTTTACAGCAAGCTGTGATATCTGTGCCTTTCAACAACTGGCTTCAATATCTGCGGGTACTGGGTTGCCTTCTTTTTCAAATCCAAATAGCTTGGCCAAACTGGTTAGTCTGTTAGCACAACACAAGAAAGTACAATATTTTTTTTTCTGGTAATCACATGCTGGCTACTAAAGGAATGGATAGTCAGTCCTCTCCATCATCCATTAAAGGAATATTAGGTTTGCATAGATGCAATGTGTTGTGGTTTATTTGCATATCTTGGCCAAACTTATCCGACTTTAGGACAGCATTTTTTAGCACTGGGCCTTCTTTGATCCTTACACATTTGGCCACACTAGACTGCTTAGTTTGTTACTAGAGGCACTGAGAAGAGGTGCAGCAGGGTTTGGACAGGTCTGATTTACCAATCCTAGGACAAGCCATCAGCTATGAGATGCTGGCAACTTCCAGCCTTGTTTCTTACTGGTGCTTTGCCACCAGTCAAAAGCAGAATATGATCTTGATCAGCTATGTGCTACTGACTACTTTCAGACCAGGTGCTGTCCATCTCTATCAACAAATGAGCGCATGTTGATAACTCCTAATGTGAGTAATACACATTTTTTTTCAATTTGTTTGCTTCAAGGATTTTCAAATAAACTAAATTTTCTGTATGTCCACTCAGACTTTCCACACATTCTATTCTTGATTTCAGTCACAATCCTACACATTCACAACTGCTGCTTTAATAACAGCTATACTATCATCTAAAGTTGTCAATCATAGCTCTGACATCTCACAAATTCAAAGTCAGTTTCAACGATAAAATTCTGACCTGATCCACCCAGGAAATGGTAGACTGACTGTGGTATATTTTTCCTCAACCATTTGTCGTCCTTCAGCCCAGTAATCAGCCAACACATTATTGTAAAACTACAGAGTGTAAAACAAACATAACTGTGAGCAAATATTAGTTTACAGCATCTTCTATTTTAAACTTGACAATTTTTTTTCCCTCTCTATCCTTGGACAGAGACAGCCCAATGGCATTGAAGTTTGCACACCTGCCTGCAAACATGAAGGCTTGGGGTTCAAATTGAAATTGAGGCAACATTTAGTCCAACCTAAAAGGCTCTTGATCCACCAAGCCTCTTTAAAGATACCAGTCCAACCTAAAAGGCTCTTGATCCACCAAGCCTCTTTAAAGATAAGGAATAATAGAACAAAGAAGTATGTGTTAGCACTCGGAAAAATTGACAGACAATTGCTAACACATACTTCTTGTTCTATTATTCCCTATTATTGCCTCGGAAGTTCCCCATATAATAATATTTATGTATTATTATTTGTACCCTCTTTAAAGATACCAGTCCAACCTAAAAGGCTCTTGATCCACCAAGCCTCTTTAAAGATACCAGTCCAACCTAAAAGGCTCTTGATCCACCAAGCCTCTTTAAAGATACCAGTCCAACCTAAAAGGCTCTTGATCCACCAAGCCTCTTTAAAGATACCAGTCCAACCTAAAAGGCTCTTGATCCACAAGCCTCTTTAAAGATACCAGTCCAACCTAAAAGGCTCTTGATCACCAAGCCTCTTTAAAGGTACCAGATATATTATCTGGGAAGGAAAGGCAGCAAGGAAGGGGATTAGCCTCCCCAACTCTTGAAGCTAAGGTTTATTACAATGAGCCAGTAGTGGGGTTGTAACGTACAATGAAGTCACTAATGATTCATTATCCAATGGCAAGTACTATGGAACTACCTTTATTCTTAAACGTTAATGTAAAATAGGCTATCAAAAAATAACATTTTAAAAAAATAAACAGCTCAGAATATTTTTAAAACATGAATTCTATTGGTTAAAAGTTTTAATACATTATCAATTTAGCCTGCTATTTTAAGCTTGTCAGGTCACATTTTTAGTCAAAGCTTAGTGCGTCAAAATTTCGGGCAATAAATCTGATTGAAACCAAGATAAATTCCTGCATCCTATACAGGTGCTGATGAATGCTTTACCTGCATACAGGTAAAATTTTAAATCCTAATTGCTTGCACCATTCACCCATGAATCTTCACAAAAAAATATTATACGTTAAAGATAATTATTTCATTGCTACAGCTTTATGTGTTCCAATAGTGTTGAAAATGAATGCATATGCCATTTACATCTGCAATAACACTTGGGATAAAATTGAAAATTTTACCCAGGCGAGTTTTCACTTTGGAAATCACAGAAGAACTCAAGAATACATATTTGACTGAAAGATATGACATTATAAGTTTGACTTGATGCCAAAGAATGCAATATGAACTGATAGCGGTGACATAGTTCAACCAAAGGCTGGCACTAGCCCCTCATGACTAAATTCTTCTATATGTCCCACAAAAGCAAGAAGAACGACAACTTTTGTGTTATTTGCAAAAAAAAACCATATGTCTTGCACATGGTAATGTTTTGTTCTGGCTGTGCACTTTAATTTTGCCCTTCATAAGAGTCACTTTCCATGTTTTTTGTAAAAAAAATTTCCAAATAAATATTACTTTTGTAAATTACACACGATTTTATGTGAGGAGTATTATGATCTAGAGTTAATTAGCAAAAATTTTGACAAAATTTTTAGTCACTTCATGCATTTACACAAGATTATTACTACTGTCCATATTGTCAGTTTATTCTCCATGTTCTTACATTCATTAGACTAATTACTTTTATTTCAACTTTATTCACTCAGTTTTACTGTAATCTGTCTCCTTTTTGAATATCTAATCAAATTTATGGTTGACAGTAAAAATACTTCATTTTTTAATGTTTCAATACATTTTTTTAAAAAAAGTGCAGATGATATGTAGTAGCTTTAGTACTTTTAATGAAAACAAACTCACATGCTGGAAAACATCATTAGCTTCTTTTGGTCGCAGATCACAAATTCCGTAACCGTAAAGAGCTAAGGAGCCACCAGGTTTGAGGATACGGTTAACCTCAGCAAAAATCTGAAAAGCATGATAAGGCTTATTCCAATAAAAAAGATGCAAAGATACCAGGATCAAAGTGTAAAGAAATTTATCCGTGAGGAAAAGAGCTGGCTATTTTTCTCATCCAAATGTCCAATATTGTGAGATTTAGAGCCCATGAAATTATTTGTTGTATTTGTCACTCTTTACATTAATTTCAAATACAAAACTCTTTGATACAAAACAAACACATAATTAACACCATTTATATTTCTACTCCTATCTCTAAAAAAATATTCTGCATTATGAATTAACACAAATTGCGAAAGCCAAATGAAAGTATTACACAATAAGTCCTTTTTTGAATCTGCAGAGGATGAAACAAAGAGAAAGACCAAAATATACCTGGAGAAGACATGAGGAAGCAGAGATGAAGAGGTTGGGGAAGACTGGAATGATCTTAAAAGAATGGCAAGAAACAGAACAGTTTGGAAAGTGTTGAAGGCCTATGCTCCACAGGAGTGCTGAATGGAAGACGAAGAAGATGAATTATCATATACTTGGCCATATTCATCATCATCATCGTGTGCCATACAGGTTGGTGTAGGCGATCATGTCCTTCCACAATCTTCTATCTACAGTGTATCATATCAGTTCTTATGTTGACTGTTATCCATGCCATGACACCAAGCTATCTAGTATTTTCTCTCTTTGTCGTCAGCGATCTTTCTTTCCTTGTATTTTGCTTATTGTAGCCAAGTATTCCAACTTTCCACTTCTCCTGATGTGCCCCAAAAATGTTGTTTCTTTCTGATGTTTTTTAGGAGCTCCCTTTTTGTGTTGGCCTCTTTGAGAATTTCCTCATTGTCTTTTTAGCTGTCCAGGAAACTTTCAACATTACTCTAAGAAATCCCATCGCTGTGGCCTCTAACCATCTTTTCATTTGTTTGAAAGATTTTACTCTCCTGAGTTTACCTGCAAGACAGCCACAGGTTGTACTGTTTACTGCATACAGTAGCAGGTAAAATTACCCGACCTGATGTGGCCAGTTGGCAAGATGATTGGAAAATGGTATAAGGAAGGTCATAGGTTGTTAACTTAATGAAGGCAACTTAACAGAATAAAACCAGTGAGACAGACTTTTTATAATTTTTAAGTCTGGAGCTTTCCTAGGGGTTATGTGGTCAGGAATGTAAGACAACATCTAGATAGTTAGCAGGATAAAGATAAAGACAGAGTTAGTTGATAAATTAGAAATGTGTGTACTTCTGTGTGATCAAGAGACAGTTTTGTAACTGAAGTAAGATTAAAATGATAGACATTGCTAAATTATATTAGAATCTACAGTGGAATGCTGGTCAACAACTTCTAATAGAATTATTAATGACAAACATTTAAGCTACTAGTATAAGTGCAACGGAGACCCTTATTTACAGCAGAATGACCAAGTCATATGAAATACTGCTAACTAACATTTAGGATTTTCATGATAGTAATCATGCTACTGGTACAAAAAGATGTTTATGATGCAGTTCAAATGAAGGTTGTTTGAGTAGACTTCATATGCATGTGCTTGGAACCACATATGATAAACTACAGCCTATACAGATTATAATGTTAAAGATATATAATATCAGTGATTATATCATTATGTGATGTAATATTTGAGAACAATATGTACAGGAAGTAATGAAGTTCATATGATAAGTTGTTAAAACATAGATATAACTTGATGCAATCCTAGGAATTGACATGGCAACATATCTTATTGAGTTTATATTTACCTGCAGGACTTCTAGGACATCAGTAGGAAAACAAGTAGAGAAATTCAAATACCTAGGAAGTCTAATAACAAATGACAATTAATAAACATCAGAGATAGACTCAAGATGCAACAAAGCTTGTCAAATCATTTGTCAGCAATCACCACTATTGTCCAACAAGGAAATAACTCTAGAGGAAAAATGGGCACTTTACAACACAATCTTCATCCCAATGTTGTGCTACCAATGCCAGTCCTGGACCCTAGATACAAGAACAACAATAAAAATAACTTCAGCTGAGATGAAGTGTGTTGGACGAATGACAAGAAACAGTCTGAGAGACAAGATCAGCAATGAAGAACTGAGAAAAAAGCTAGATATAACCCCCTCCATAGAATATATAAAAAAAACAACAGATAAAATGCATTGGCCACGTGACAAGGCAGAAATATCAAAACACAACACAATGAGCCTTCAATAAACGTTATAGTAAACCAGCCCCAAGAGTCGACCCCGAAAAAGATGGATCGATGGAATATTAGAAGCACTAGGAAACATAACAGCAGCAAAAGCAAACAGAGGAGCAAAAGACCGCAAATTATATCTCCCCTCGAAGCTGAATGGCAAATGAGGAAGGAAAGAAGAAGAGAAGTAGGACTTCAGCTTCATCTATGTGGTACCCAATGATGTCCTATTTTCATAAAATGATGTTTGATTATTTGTCAAATGATGACACATATCATAAAAGAACTCTGCAACACGATAGCACAGCAACTTTAGCTAAACTAAACTTGGACTGGATAAACTTAGGATAACTTTGAGGAAACTTGACAGAGATCACAATGACCACTACTCAACAAATAGACAAGTCTTCAATTCTAATTCTTCAAAAATAATCATCTTCCATGATACAATCTTTTCATTAATATGTTACCAAGACCACAAAATTACATAATATCAACCCACCTGTCCTTCTTAAGCCAGTGAAAGGCTTGAGCAACTGTAACTAGATCAACAGAATATGCCTTGACAAAGCTCAAATCTTCAGCCGATGATACTCTGAAGGTAGCATTTGAAAGATTAGTTGGGGCATTAGAAATCTGTTGCTCACTAACATCCACACCTACAACCTGTGGAGTAAACATGTCACAAAATATGAAATAATATAAAAAAAGACATAAAAGCAAAACATGTACAGATTATTTTATAAAATAGCTATAATTAAAATATGTATTCATTTAATATATAATGTACATATCATAACTTTATCTTGTAAAAGTTTTCCTTAATTTATAAGTGTCTTTTTCAAAATTAGACCTGTAAGCTTTACAAGACAGTTTTTACAAGAAAACACTATTTGTGCCACTTTCTGCATCTTTTTCTTATTAAAATAGATCTGCACATACAATTTTAGGAAATATATGTAGACAGTGAAAATAGCTCTGCTTATAAATGTTCTGGTCAATCAAATTGTACCAAATCAACATTTGAACTGAAATACCAAGCAATCATGCTACTTGACACACATGGCCAATAAAAATAAGATGTTAACTACAATTATTAACCATAAATCTACAGGACATAGTCTGAGGTTGAACAGATCATGTAACCTCACAAGAAGACAGCCAAAAGCTCAAGACACACCAGTCTAGCTCAATATGGAGGTGGGTTTGGGATACTTGGGCATAAAAGGTTTTTCACTGGTTTGTACACATTTATTTTGTTCTGTCTCTTGTGCAGTTTTTCCTTTAAAAGAAAAGTATGAAATGAGTTTCATATGTGGAAAAAGAGAACATGTAATAATTGTATATTATATAATTTTGTACTTCTAGATATGGATA
>JAVIAB010000047.1:86947893-87087364 GCA_032433765.1 Megaustenia siamemsis | reverse complement strand
TGGCTTGGAATCCTTCTTGACTCAGCTTAATGGCCAGATTTTTGTGATTGTCTAGTAGTAGAAATGCATGATATTCCTCTATCCTGGACACAGTGAAGTATGACGTGAGTGACGGTGTGTACGATGCCTGAATATGCCTTCAAATCAAATCTTCTATATCATAGCATCTACTATTGTGAAGTTTTACCAATGTGGAAGAAAACAATGAAAGGCTGTAGATTTGGTAAAATACAAGCAAAAATGTCCAGATAAATGAGGGTTGTTATTTAAAAAAAAAGCGATCCGAAGGTGTTTTTGTCATCGACAATTGCTGGAATGAGTTTTCCGAAGATTGCGCGTGTAGGCCGAACCGTTAAATATTTGCATTTTTGTATTGTTGTGAAGCTGTCACCATACTTTGTAGGAGTGTATGTTACATCCCACCACTTGTTCCCTGTTACCAGCTTTACCGCAGCACTACATTTATTTGCTTGTTTCCTATGGAATGACTGCATACAAGCACACGGACACCGCTGTGAAGGAGATAAAACCAGCTGGCTGGTGATTCACTAAACCCAGTACTTTGGTCCCAGTATTTATTAACGTCTCACTTTAGAGCAAACATGTAACAGCAAATTATAAGTGTGAGTGGAGTGAGTGAGAGAGAGAGAGAGAGAGAGAGAGAGAGAGAGAGAGAGTTTAAAATAATATTTCTCCCAATTTTTGTAAGAATAACAAACTTTGACAGCAATATCTGTCTGTCAGTCTATCTATTGTAATATCTGTCTGTCTGTCTATCTTTTTTGTAATATTTGTCTGTCTGTCTATCTATTGTAATATCTGTCTGTCAGTCTATCTAATGTAATATCTGTCTGTCTGTCTATCTTTTGTAATATTTGTCTGTCTGTCTATATATTGTAATATATGTCTGTTGTCTATCTTTTGTAATTTTTGTCTGTCTGTCTATCTATTGTAATATCTGTCTGTCAGTCTATCTATTGTAATATCTATCTGTCTGTCTATCTATTGTAATATCTGTCTGTCTGTCTATCTATTGTAATATCTGTCTGTCAGTCTATATATTGTAATATCTGTCTGCCAGTCCTATATATTGTAAATCTGACTGTCTGTCTATCTATTGTGATATCTGTCTGTCTGTCTATCCATCTAATGTAATATCTGTCTGTCTGTCTATCTATTGTAATATCTGTCTGTCAGTCTATCTATTGTAAATCTGTCTGCCAGTCTATCTATTGTAATATCTGTCTGTTAGTCTATCTATTGTAATACTGTCTGTCTGTCTATCTATCTGTCTATTTGTAATATATGTCTGTCAGTCTATCTATTGTAATATCTGTCTGTCTGTCTATTGTAATATATGTTGTCAGTCTATCTATTGTAATATCTGTCTGTCTATCTATTGTAATATTTGTCTGTCTGTCTATCTATTGTAAATCTGTCTGTCTGTCTATCTTTTGTAATATTTGTCTGTCTGTCTATCTATTGTAATATCTGTCTGTCAGTCTATCTAGTAATATCTGTCTGTCTGTCTATCATTGTAATATATGTCTATTATTTTGGTTATTTGGTTATGGAAGGTCCCGGGTATCACTGCAAAGGAATTAAAATCCTAATGCTCAACCACCCGTGTCAGTGGAATCATCCGAATTACTAACTCATCTCCCAAACAAAGAAAGGTAGCTGTAGTCCCCATCATAGCAGTCTCAGCACACGCCAAAAGACATCAGGCGAAACCGCACAGAAAGTGAACACGGCAACTGTTCCCTGTAATACGATATCAGCATTCATCGTAAGTATCTGTCTATATCTATTGTAATATCTATCTGTCAGTCTATCTATTGTAATATCTATCTGTCAGTCTATCTATTGTAATATCTGTCTGTCAGTCTATCTATTGTAATATCTATCTGTCAGTCTATCTATTGTAATATCTGTATATATTGTAATATCTATCTGTCAGTCTATTGTAATATCTGTATCCTCAGTCCTATCTATTGTCCAGCAGAAGACAGCCCGTAGGGCAGACATTCTAGACTCTGTGTCCGACGATCTTTGTCATCAGCTGTCAGACATTGCACAGGACCAACGTTGTATCTCGCCATGTGCCTATTCTAGGTGAGCCTCTCAATCTAGGCAAGGGAACTGATGCCTGCTATTGTTGCCTCTCGCATTATGTTTTTTAAAGTGTTTCTCTAGATCACATCTTTTTCTTGTACCCTCTCTGCTTCCAATTGAGGGGCTGCTTTGATATTCTCTTGTCTCTTCCATGGCCAAATATTGACCACCTTCTTCTCTTGATTATAAATGATATTTTTGGAAGCTTTATCATTTCTCTTACCTCTAAACTGGTCTTGAATTCATTTTATGGTAGACTTCCGCTCAATATGGTGGATAGGCAGGCAGGAACCATTGAGGCTCAGTCTGAAAAGTGTTCTTTGTTGCAGTTTCCTTCATATTCCAAGTCCAGCTTGCTGCCGGAGCTACTGAGTTTTGGTGAGCTCGTGTTTTTCATATTGGATTGTGTTTTGATATATTGTTTAAGATGAATGATGACATCGTATGACGAAGGACATTTCGGCTACGTTTGGCTTTATGTCTTTTGGTGTGTACCGTAGCTGCTATGATGGTGACTGCTGCATTTCTTTGTTTGGATCCTCAAACAACATGAGTTTTAATTCTAACGATTCCACTGGCACGGACAGTTGAGCACTTATTGATTTTAATTCGTTTGCAGTGATACGAGGCCTTCGACTAACCATAACCATTCTATGGTATACAAAGTATTTTCTTGAGGCATTTATTTTCAAATGCGTATAATTCATTCTCTATTTCTTTAGTTGTTTTTCAATTCTCTCACATTAATAGGAAGTGTCAGAAGACAAATCACTACAAGAGGAATGAGGAGCTTGACAATAAAACTGCATGTGACAAGAAGAGACAATTTAAGGAAAGAAGTTGCTGGATTAGTTTAACAAAGAGAAGATGAAATGATCTGGGAGTGTACCAACATGTTAACCACCTGATAGCATCCCCATGAGAGAGCATTCATCATCATTATGTACCATGCCTGCGGGCGTAGGTGATTATGTCTCTTCACAACTTTCAATCTCGACAGTTATTTATCATTTTTGTTGTTGACTTTCTGCCTAGCCATTCTCTTAAGCTGTCTGGTATCTTTTCTCTTTGTCCCCTCTATCTCTTCATCCCTAGGACTTTCCAGTTGTTACAATATATTCCAACTGCTTCCTTCTCATTAAATTAGCTCTCTTCTTGCATTGGCCTCTTCAGAACTTTTCATTTATCTTCTTAGCAGTCCATGATATTATCAACATTATTCTGTAAAACCACATTTCTACAGCCTCCAGTGATTTTCTGTCTATTGTCCTATTAAGCAGAAAGATCATTAACACTCACAATTAACACTCACAATTAACACACACACAAAAAAAAGGAGGAAAGACAGACCAGAGGAGAAATGGATGGATTAATAAATATCTGATAAGATAAGCACACGGCATGAGACAAATAATGCTATATTGACCTAAAACACTTAATTTTACCTTGATACTGAAAGTACAGAGATGTAAGAAAGTAAAAGTGAGAAAATGAAAGTCATTTATAATTAACAACAACATTTATGCATTGGTTGCAGTTCAATCAATTTATTGTTTTAATTCTAAACATAATAAATAAATGTTACAATATTAATCACTCAGATGGATCCCGACAGCAGTGATAAACAGCAGGACCTTATCAAGCTTGTTAGGAAAGGCTACACGCAGAGTAGTGCATGTGGCTAGCAACATCATCATGTATAACAACAACACCACCACAGTAAAGTACTGACTTTAGTCATGGAAGATCTTTAGTACTTGCTTCACTCAATGAAGATCTTTAGTTCTGTCATTCAGTCATGGAAGATCTTTATTACTGACTTTAATGAAGGAAGACCATTAGCACTTCATTCAATAGCGATCTTTGGTCATGGAAGATCTTCAGTATTGATTACTAAGGAAGATCTTTATTGTTGACTTTAATGAAGGAGATTTTTAGTACTGACTTAATTCACCAAAATAAGTAGTCACTAAAATGAAGTTCTTTTAGTCAATTCTCATCCATAGAAGAGTTAGTATTTGCTCCATTCATGGAGATCATTAGTACTGACTTCAATCACAGAAGATAATCTGTACTAATTCTATGGGAAACATTAGCACTTTAGATTAAATGAAGATCTTTATTACTGATTTCAATCACAGAAGATATTCTGTACCAATTCTATGGGAAACATTAGCACTTTAGATTAAATGAAGATCTTTATCTCTGACTTCATTCACAGAAGATCATAAGCACAAGATTCATTGAAGGAAGACAACTGTAGTGGTGGTGCATGTTTCTTACATTGTAAGATACATGTTAATAAAAGAAGACAGTGTTAAATGAACAAGGAAAATAAAAATAAAAACTATCTATATAATGCATACGTTATTATGTGTATATTCATTTTTTATATTCTATAGTCAGTTATGACTAAATAAGCTACAAGTTATAAATATTTTATTTAAAAAAAAACGTTTAAAATGTGGCATTTCTGACTAACATATAAGCCATTTTATCACATCTTTAAACATGCCATCTCCACTTGAACAAAAGAGAACAAAAACAATAACAAAGGTAAACTCACATTTATAAATGGTAGGAAGCAGGTTGTTGTTGGTATCTGTAACCATTACCAGATGTTTTACAGAGTAGCTTATCTCATGGCTGATTCTGTCAATATACAGGTTTGGTTGTAGAATGCACAAGCATATCTCATCTCCTTTCTTGTGCAGATTTTATCTTGAAAGTTTAACTTCATTCAGTTTGTGAATGTTCTTTAAGCTATTCGTCAGGTTAGTTCTCCATGTGCTATGATTTTGGTGCCAGATTCGTTCAGCTTATTCACAAAAGTAAGCATCTTGAAGAATGTGTTGCAGCCATCTTTATATCTAAAATTGTGGCTACCCACAAGCTGGTTTCCTTGTACAAGTTTCCCATACAATAGGGAACAGGCAGCTAATTGCAGTAAACTGTTCTTCTTTTCACCAACTTATCTCCTTTAGCCCTCTGGCCTTGTTTTATGACCCTCGGTCTTTGTCTCACCTGATAGCCCCAGTCTTACTACGTGACTGTTTTTCCATGTGGATTGTCCCTTCCTAAACATTTTGATTCATTTGAGCACCCGGGACAATCATACTCAAGTCACTCCAGCTAAGTCATATATTTCATTTTATATATATACTTTTAGATATAAATAGACTTTATACATTTTATTCTTCAGTTTTTTATTTTCCGTTCCACATTATTTCTCTTTACTTACAATTTTATATCTCTACATTTCACCTATCCTCCAACATGTGACACATCTCTCTTCCTTATGTCCATTTTTCCCTAAATTCATCATCCGACATGTAGCTATAGGTATCTTTGCCTCACCGTTTGTTGTCGTTGTCCCCGTCTTCTGAAGAAGGCACCGGCTGAAACGTCAGTATTTTGTTGTGTTCCTTTTCTGTAAAGCTGTCACCATACCTTGGAGTGCATACCACACCCCACTACTGGCTCCTTTCCCATACAGTGTCTGCTTGATGATGCAACTTTTGTATTCATTCTTCTAGCATGTCCCAGTCACTTCAATTTTCAGTCCCTGAGTGTTGTTAAAATGGATGGAAGCTAGAAGGCTGTAGAATGTCTGAGTTGTTTACTTTCTCCTGCTATGTGATGTTCACAATTTTTATTTTTTTAAAGGCAATACACATGGGACTGTTTAGCCTTTTCTCATATCTTGAATAGGCTATCAAAAGTTTCAAGTTTACAAATATCATAGTAAGAAAGTAGCCATCCTACTCCAGATATCATAGTAAGAAAGTAGCCATCCTACTCCAGATATCATAGTAAGAAAGTAGCCATCCTACTCCAGATATCATAGTAAGAAAGTAGCCATCCTACTCCAGATATCATAGTAAGAAAGTAGCCATCCTACTCCAGATATCATAGTAAGAAAGTAGCCATCCTACTCCAGATATCATAGTAAGAAAGTAGCCATCCTACTCAGATATCATAGTAAGAAAGTAGCCATCCTACTCCAGATATCATAGTAAGAAAGTAGCCATCCTACTCCAGATATCATAGTAAGAAAGTAGCCATCCTACTCCAGATATCATAGTAAGAAAGTAGCCATCCTACTCCAGATATCATAGTAAGAAAGTAGCCATCCTACTCCAAATATGCAATTTAACACATTCCATACCACAAGCATAAATTGGGGCGCTAGTTGCCAGCACAAGAAACCCAGGAGCTTGGTTTGCAGTTTTAAAATTATTGATGTTTTCGCAATTATATCCGCTAAAACCTAGTAATTCTTTTATTTAACCTCTTTTCTGACTTTCTGAACAAATGGTCCAAACAAAATTGTGTGCTTTAGACCAATTTTAATTAATTTTCTTGCTGTTTTTTAAATTAAAAATTTTTTTTTGAAAAACGGCCTTTGGAAGTGTATGTGATAAAACTGGAGTCAAAACAAGTAACACCTAAACAGCATTAATTTGACCATACAGCAGTTTAGTGAGCTGCTAAATGTTTAATTCATATCCATAGAGTTAGACAACAAGGGAGCCGGTGTCAGTGTAAAAGTCAATAAGTAATCAACCAGAAGAACCTAACAACAAGATTCTGTTGGGAACAGAACAAAAATATGAGAATAAGAGAGTTGGTAGTTTTTATAATTTCATGCTCAGGACGTACAAAGTCACATAACTCACATAACTCATGGAAATTGACATCCCTATACAAAGGTAACACAGAAAAAAAAATGTGTTCTGAAGCAAATTATTTAAAAAATATTTAACACTTGACACCGCACTGGATAAGCATATTAAATATAAAGATATGTAACAATAAAGCATCATAACTCGAGCTGCTTCTAAAGTTACATTGTTGCAATCAACAACACATAAGCTCTATGTTTCACCTAAAATCTATAGCTACACAAGAAGATGACTATACAACCAAAGTTAACAGTAATCAATCAATAAACATGTTTTTATGCATTCATCTTTCCTTGATCTTCATTACATTACAGTAATCAATCAATAAACATGTTTTATGCATTCATCTTTCTATGATCTCCGTTATACAGTCCTTGTTGGCTTAACCTTGACCTCTTATGCAGTTATGCTACTCTGGTTTTTAGAACTTCAAGTATGCTCAGTGAGACTGAGACATCTGTATGGTGGATTAACAGTTAGTAAAGTAGTTAAATCACCACAGCACATCGATAAAGATATATAACAATGGCAGCAATAATAAAAAAAAGAAAGCCCACTCCACACAAATTCTCTGTATACATATTTATGTTCACTGCTGGTAATCAAGTCTAGTGCTATAACAGAAAAAAACTATGAAACCAACCTGCTTTGAGGATAATAAATAAAGGAAGTACAGTTTTGTGAATTTATAAATCAGTCTAAATCTATGACAGCACACAGACAAAGCCTGGCCATCACAATTACATCTTCACATACAAATGAGCCACACTACGCAGTAAAGCTTATGAATATAATGCTGAAAGCTAACCCCAAAAATATCAGTATATTAGTCAATGATATATAGACACTGCTTAAGGTAACATCACTGTTATTTTTAGACTTTACCTTGGATACCAGACACTCATATCTCAAGTTTGTATTTTAAATACAACTAAAATATTATATTATATCCCAAGTTTGTATTGTTCCAACACAACTTTCAGGTCTCAAATCCCACGTTTGTATTGTTCCAACACAACTTTCAGGTCTCAAATCCCACATTTCTATTGTTCCAACACAACTTTCAGGTCTCAAATCTCAAGTTTGTATTGTTCCAACACAACTTGTAAGTCTTTTATCCCAAGTTTGTATTGTTCCAACACAACTTTCAAGGCTCAAATCCCAAGTTTGTATTGTTCCAACACAACTTTCAGGTCTCAAATCCAAGTTTGTATTGTTCCAACACAACTTTCAGGTCTCAAATCCCACGTTTGTATTGTTCCAACACAACTTTCAGGTCTCAAATAACAACTTTCAGGTCTCAAATCCCACATTTGTATTGTTCCAACACAACTTTCAGGTCTCAAATCCCAAGTTTGTATAATTCAAACACAACTTGCAAGTCTTATATCTCAAGTTTGTATTGTTCCAACACAACTTGTAAGTCTTTTATCCCAAGTTTGTATTGTTCAGAAACACTTGTAAGTCTTTTATCCCAAGTTTGTATTGCTCAGATACAACTTGCAGGTCCCAAATCCCAAGTTTGTATTATTCAAACACAACTTGTAAGTCTTTTATCCCAAGTATGTATTGCTCAGATACAACTTGCAGATCCCAAATCCCAAGTTTGTATTATTCAAACACAACTTGCAAGTCTTATATCCCAAGTTTGTATTGTTCCAACACAACTTTCAGGTCTCAAATCCCATGTTTGTATTGTTCACACACAACTTGCAAGTCTCCTAATTCACATATAAAAAACAGTTACTCAATTACCCAGTTCTGACTAAATAATCTTATGAGAAAAAATCCAAATGATACAACATGGCATACAGATATATATATATATCAATACAAATATGTGAATCACATTGTTTGTGATAACTTTTCAAATACAAAACCCATAATTTCACTAACCACTGAGATCAGACAATGGCTTGCTCACTAACCTCTTGTCTTTATGAAAATGCAACAGAAGGATTTAAAAAACATCAACATTTCTATAATTGCACTTAAAATACAGTGTAGATAATATTCATCTAAAGTTTACATCAATAATTAAATTTACCGTATGCTATACGTTGATAGGCTCTCACACAGGAAAGAACTTGGCAGATTTCAAAGATAGCAATTCAATTTTAGAAATGATAAAAATGTTTAGTTTCCAAATTTACTTTTATTTTATGTATGTTTCAACATTTTTAGCGGAGAGAAAGAGACAGAGAAAGAGAGAGGAGAAAAGAGAACTAGTTTAAAGAGAGAGAGAGAGAGAGAGAGAGAGAGAGAGAGAGAGAGAGAGAGAGAGAAAGTGTATTTGGTATCCAATTTATTCAACTTAAATCCTTGTGCTATTTTTCATGAGTTTGTAAAAGAAAGTATACCAAGGTATACTGTCTATCTATCTATTGACCTTTCGAGCCGTAACCGGCCCATAGGGCGTAGACCAGATACACCTTCTCCTATATGAATTTTGTTCTAGCAGTTTTCTTTTAAAGATATTTTATCAAATCTCGCCATCTGTCTCTGTTCTGTGCAAGCAGTTCTATCTCATTGAGGGAGCCGATTCCTGCTGCTCTTGCCTCTCTCATCAATGTTCTTCTCAGTGTCTCCCTGGGTCTTCCTCTTTTTCTTTTCCTGTTGTTTCCCATATGAGGGCTTGCTTTGCTATTCGATTATTATCTCTTCTCATCACATGTCCAACGTATGACCATCGTCTTTTCTTTATTACTGAAGATATTAGTGGTTGATTGGCGATTTCTCTAATTTCCTCGTTTGTTTTGAATTCGTTCCATTCTATACCAAGTATTTTCCTTAGACATTTATTTTCGAATGCGTTCAACTTTGTTTCTATATCTCTTGTTGTTTTCCAGCTTTCACACGCATACGTAAGGGTTGATAGTACATTTGATTTGAATAGCCTAAGTTTTGTGTTTGTGCTAATGAGTTTTGATTTCCACAACTTTTCAAGGCTTCTGAAAGACATTGCTGCTTTAGCCAGTCTGATTCTAATTTCTTTGCTCGTATCCCCTTCTCGATCAATGTGACTTCCAAGATAGATGAAGTGATCGATCTCTTCTACTGGTTTGTTTTCCATGTATATTTTGTCACTTGTTGGAATTAAACTTTTCATGACTTTAGTCTTTTCATGATTGACCTCAAGCCCAATTTTGCTGGCTATTGATGATAGTTCATTTGTGTTTTCCTGCATCGTTTTTATCTGATTGCTGATGAGAACTATGTCATCAGCAAAGTCCAGGTCCTCCAAATGGTCTCCTTGTATCCATTCGATGCCTTTATTACCAGTGCAGCATTTCTTCATTATGAAGTCCATAACAATTCCAAATAACAAGGGCGATAAAATACATCCTTGTTTAACCCCAGTTTCTATTGGGAAACATTCGCTCAGTCCTTCCTCTGTTCGAACTGCACAGGTATACTGTACCACTGAAATAAACTGGAAGAACTCGAGAGAAGTCTTTTTTAAAAAATGAAAGTGATAATTTATCATCAACAGTGATAACAACCGCATTAACCTGGGTAAGCAAATGGAAGAGTTGTCATTGAAATTAGCATTAATTAATTAAAGTTACACTTACTGAAGCTATTAAACTCAACAGCAAAATATATGTACTTTACATCAATATTAAAATTTGTATTTATTTTTCATGACATAGTTTGTTGTATGGAATTTGGTATCTTGTTAAAGTTCTTTACAGTTTCACTTGTATGTTTCAGCTTAATGTTTGTTGAGCAATATATATCCAAACACTTGTTTCTTAACCCTAGATTATGATACCTATATGTAGCTCTCCCAGTTATGATCTATCTATCTATTGACCTTTCGAGCCGTAACCGGCCCATAGGGCGTAGACCAAGATACACCTTCTCCTATATGAATTTTTGTTCTAGCAGTTTTCTTTTAAAGATATTTATCAAATCTCGCCATCTGTCTCTGTTCTGTGCAAGCAGTTCTATCTCATTGAGGGAGCCGATTCCTGCTGCTCTTGCCTCTCTCATCAATGTTCTTCTCAGTGTCTCCCTGGGTCTTCCTCTTTTTCTTTTACCTGTTGTTTCCCATATGAGGGCTTGCTTTGCTATTCGATTATTATCTCTTCTCATCACATGTCCAACGTATGACCATCGTCTTTTCTTTATTACTGAAGATATTAGTGGTTGATTGGCGATTTCTCTAATTCCTCGTTTGTTTTGAATTCGTTCCATTCTATACCAAGTATTTTCCTTAGACATTTATTTTCGAATGCGTTCAACTTTGTTTCTATATCTCTTGTTGTTTTCCAGCTTTCACACGCATACGTAAGGGTTGATAGTACATTTGATTTGAATAGCCTAAGTTTTGTGTTTGTGCTAATGAGTTTTGATTTCCACAACTTTTCAAGGCTTCTGAAAGACATTGCTGCTTTAGCCAGTCTGATTCTAATTTCTTTGCTCGTATCCCTTCTCGATCAATGTGACTTCCAAGATAGATGAAGTGATCGATCTCTTCTACTGGTTTGTTTTCCATGTATATTTTGTCACTTGTTGGAATTAAACTTTTCATGACTTTAGTCTTTTCATGATTGACCTCAAGCCCAATTTTGCTGGCTATTGATGATAGTTCATTTGTGTTTTCCTGCATCGTTTTTATCTGATTGCTGATGAGAACTATGTCATCAGCAAAGTCCAGGTCCTCCAAATGGTCTCCTTGTATCCATTCGATGCCTTTATTACCAGTGCAGCATTTCTTCATTATGAAGTCCATAACAATTCCAAATAACAAGGGCGATAAAATACATCCTTGTTTAACCCCAGTTTCTATTGGGAAACATTCGCTCAGTCCTTCCTCTGTTCGAACTGCACATGTGTAACCATCATACATGTCTTTGATAATATTTATGATTTTTGATGGTAAGCCATATTGCTTCAGAATTTTCCACAAAGAATCTCTATGAATTCAGTTATGATACTGTAGTAAAAATTACTACCGCTTAAATGTATCATTAGGCGGTCTAAAAATAGTAATTTTTCAGAATTCTTGAGACAGTTCCATGTGTTTACACTAGGCAAGATATGGGGCTTGAAATTTCTGGTTCAAATTGATTTATGACTTGAGTTTCACCTCATGGATCGAACATGTTACAATGTCTATCAGTACGGCCAAGATAAGTCTGTCAGTTATGTCCAGTGACCACATATCGTTATTTGCTGTGTTTCCTGAGTCACAAAGGGTTGTTTGATGTTTGTCATGAAAATTGACAATTTTTTTTTTCGCATTAAACGATCACATGATCTAAAAAAAAAAAAAAATGTCCAACAACAATGGAAACAAATTAAACACTCAGAGGTCGCCGAAAGTGGTAATTAGGAAGTGATATGGAGGGGGGGGTAATGTTTGAATACAGGAAAAATGTCAAATTTTGAGGAATTTGTGATTTGATGCAGTAAATTTTACTACGGTCTCATACAGTAGGGTTAAGGTTATCTCTTGTATCTTATCTAATCAGCTTTTATTTATGTCTGGATCTTTTGTTGTGTACTGAATAGTAAAATGTTATTTCCATTCAATATGTTTGTATAGAGCAGAAACATGGACATTAAAAATATCAGCAGAAAAGAAAATCCACAGCAATGTAAATTTATGGGAGTTGGAGAAGTTATACAACTGGAGGAGTTATACAACTTGGAGGTGTTATACAAATAATGAAGTCTTGAAGTTGCTGCTGAATGTTCACTGTAAGCAGACAGCACAGAGTCTACAATTCTAAATGAAATCTGTAAACAAAAAGTGAATGCTTTAACAAATATAGGACTAATCATCTAGAACAGAGGTGGGCGGCCTGCGGGCTAGAATCAGCGGCCAAGATATTTTGACTGGTCCTTGTGCTAAATTTTACAATGACTATACACTATTTTGTTATGTGTAAGTGAACAACCATACCTCACCTTCAGCTGTTTTGAATCAACAACAACAATAAATAATAATCCATATCAGAAAACCGGAGCCTAACATTTATTAACTCTTAGTGGACACTAGTTCCACTTCATGTGATGGCTGCATGGTTGATGTTTCACAATGTGCTATCTAGTGTGGTGCAACATTCTATTCACTTAAAATAGTCACAAGTATCATTTTAATCCAATTAAAACAGTAACAGGTAATTTCCAAAACCTTTTTTAATCATCACATTAGTTAGTTTGTTGTCATTTTTATCAATACTTTGTCATGAAACTTCACTAAAAATAAGAATCACAATTATCATTTGTTATTTTTTTTTTAAACTTGAAAAAAATTATTTCTTCTTCCACTTTAAATGGTCATCTAGTTTGTATTTGTGTTTAAAAGTGATGAAATCCCCCTGAATTGTGCAAACATGGATACATTATGAAAGGATTGAGGTTTTGTATGCCAACATTCTATAGGCACTGTTCAAGTGAAGTGGTAAGTTAACATTTTAATGTCATTTGCTTATTTTATTTCTGTTTACTCTTTACAACACGCTTTGTATGACACTTTTTGTATACAGACATCATATACAATTGAAAGCAAAAAGAACAGTCATTGCTGATAAATAATGCATGATCAAGCAATGAAAGAGCTAATATATTACTAACTTGGTTACAGCTGTCGCATGAAAGTGTTGGAAAAAAATGGGTTTGTAAAACAATAGCTGTGGATTAATGCTTAACTAAGGGTAATGTTGAATCAATTATTATTTTTTTCCATGTAAGTGTTATTATTTTATGACACCCTGTAAATATTTTCTTGACAACTGATGTAGACATCCCATCAGTCTCCTAGACTCAGGAATTATTCTACAGGTAACATGAAATCTATAGTACAGGCTGTGTACAACCACAGGTAACTCAGCAAGTGAAATAAGTTTCAAACATATCTTATGTACACATACGCTTCCAATACTGTCTCATCAGCAGCTATGTTACAACAACAATCATGTTAGGCCACAAGCAATCTTCTCCTCCTCCTCATCTTCTCATGGACACCATCATCATCATCATCATCTACTCTTTTATCTGGCTAGAGGAAGACAGATTACCAAAAATGTCCGTTTCCATTTTTGCCTGTCAGTTCTGTTATTGATGTCTGTTTCCATTATTGCCTGTCATTTCAGTTATTGATATTAGTTCTGTTAATGACATCAGTTCTGTTATTGATATTAGTTCTGTTAATGACATCAGTTCTGTTATTGATATTAGTTCTGTTATTGATATTAGTTCTGTTAATACCTGCCAGTTCTGTTCACACTGTCAGTTCTGTTAATGATATCAGTTCTGTTATTACCTGCCAGTTCTGTTCACACTGTCAGTTCTATTAATGACATCAGTTGTGTTATTGCCTATCAGTTCTGTTATTGATGTCAGTTCTGTTAATGACATCAGTTGTGTTATTGCCTGTCAGTTCTGTTATTGAGGACAGTTCTTTTAATGACATCAGTTGTGTTATTGCCTGTCAGTTCTGTTATTGATGACAGTTCTGTTAATGACATCAGTTGTGTTATTGCCTGTCAGTTCTGTTATTGATGTCAGTTCTGTTAATGACATCAGTTGTGTTATTGTCTGTCAGTTCTGTTATTGATGACAGTTCTGTTAATGACATCAGTTGTGTTATTGCCTGTCAGTTCTGTTATTGATGTCAGTGCTGTTATTGATGACAGTTCTGTTAATGACATCAGTTGTGTTATTGCCTGTCAGTTCTGTTATTGATGACAGTTCTGTTAATGACATCAGTTGTGTTATTGCCTGTCAGTTCTGTTATTGATGACAGTTCTGTTAATGACATCAGTTGTGTTATTGCCTGTCAGTTTTGTTATTGATGTCAGTGCTGTTATTTATGTCAATTCTATTATTGACGTTTGTTAAGTTAATGACGTCACTTCTGTTATTAATGTCAGTTCTATTATTGATGTCAGTCCTTTTATTACTCTCTTCCACATAATGTTATACTGTCCCAGTATCTTCGCTCTGTCATCCTCCGACTCTCTTTTCAAGGAATTTTACCTATTGTCACAATGAATTCTTAATATTTTGTGAGCATGATATTTTTAAGACATATTTTTTTTTGTCTGAAATATTTCCCACTAGTTTACTGTGTAAATGATGTTTTCCCAAACTTTATCTTCAGGTTTCTAGTTGTTCATTAAATTCTCAACATTTACTTACTAATATGTGAGCATATATGACAATTTATGGGTTGCTATTTTTTTTAATTGAGAATCTTGAGACTCCTTAGCTCAGTAATTTATCCCCATCAAGCACAATGTGCTGTAACACAATTAATAGTGTTACTGATACTCATTTTTGGCTTGTACTACTTCTCATCACATACGATGATGAATAACATAAGCAATCTTTTGACCCTTATCTTTTCCCCATGCCAGGAATGTTATCTGCTATCACAAATCATTTATGAATTATTTTCTCTGTGCATACTATGTCCATCTCTCCAAACATTAAACTTGCTTCATATTTTCATAATTTCCATTTCCCTCTCTTCCCTCCTGTTCTCAACTGAATTCCTCCAATCATGATCTCTGTACGGACATTATTACAGTCTTCAACTGTGACAATCATCTTAATCTAATAATCACTCAGGATACAGAAAGAGCAATTCCTCCTGAGAGATATTATTCTGCTGTCACAATTCCCCCAGGTCCTGCCAGGCTGGAGTGGCCCATGAGATCTTTGTCTATTTGTCGAGCAGCCTGCCTGCCTTCTGAAATGGCCCAAACAACCAGAGACTGACCTCTGCGGCAATCTAAATAAGAGAGAAAATGTAAAGTGTTAAGAATATGCTTTCTTTTATTTACAAAGTTTTTTTTAATTTTTATTATTTGTTGTTGTTGTTGTTTTTGTTTTGTTTGCCAGCTTCCACCTCTGGCTAAGTCCCTAGAGACTAGAAACTGAATTTTGAATGTTAATCTGTTTTTCCCTGGCAGCCGTGTACACAGGGGTCTGTTGCTGCACAGGCTTAATAACTCTGTTTTCTGAGGTATATATTTTTTTTAAACTGAAATATTCTGAAATACTAAAGCCATGATTAATTATTTTCTTCACACACAATTCTATCTATCTATTGACCTTTCCAGCCATAGCCGGCCCATAGGGCATTGACCCAGATACTCATTCTCTTATCTAAATTTTATTCTAGCAGTTTTCAATTCTTCTAAAGATATTTTATCAAATCTCGTCATTTGTGAATGTTCTGTGCAAGCAACTCTATCTCACTGAGGGAGCCGGTTCCTGCTGCTCTTGCCTCTCTGATCAATGCTCTTCTCAGTGTCTCTCTGTCACACACAATCGCAGAAATAATAAAGAACAAACACTTTTTATCTTAACATCAGTGTGTTTTGTTTCTGTCTGCTAACAGTGTTGATGTGTTCTGTGATGCCATTTATTCATATAAGTTCAGCCATTTATTCATACAAGTTCAGCCATTTATTCATATAAGTTCAGCCATTTATTCATACAAGTTCAGCCATTTATTCATACAAGTTCAGGCATTTATTCATACAAGTTCACTCGGAAGATTGCTTGCGGGGCAGAGAAAACCTTCAGTTACCAACTTTGTTCCACCTTTCCAGATCCTACTTTCTTTTTCTCCTTCCTCATTTGCCTTTTGATGTCGAGGGGTGATATGGTTTGCAGTTTCTTGCTCTTCTTTTGACCTCTTCTGCTGTTATATCTCCAAGGGTTTCTAGTATACCGTTTATCCACCTTTTTCTTGGTCAGCCTTTGGTCTGGTGTTCTTGTATCATTTGTTGGCGACTCGTGTTAGATTTATTTCTTTGTGTCTTATCACATGCTCAAACCACTTGATCTGTTGTCGCTTTATGTATTCAATAGCTGGTTCCATTCCTAGTTTTTTTTCGTAACTCTTCATTTCTGATCTTATCTTTCAGGCTGTTTCCTGTCTTAGGTCTGACACTTCATTTCTGTGGTGGTTATTTTTCTAATAGTTCTTGAGTCTAAAGTCCACGTTTGACACTGGTAGCACAACATTGGAATAAAGATAGTCTGATAAATAGCTTGCCTCGCTTCTAATGCTACTTCTTTGTTCGATAGTAATGGTAAGATCAGTCTGATAACTTGACAGTTTGTTATATTTTGAGTCTATTTCTGTTGCTAGCATGTTGTTATATGTCAGGGTGCCGCTTAAGTATTTTAATTCCTTCACTTGTTTTAGGATATTGCCATCTATCATTATGGCTTGTGTTTCCTTTGATATCGTCATTACTTTGTTTTGTTAATGTTGATTTTCATATTATTTTGTTTCCTGACTCTGTTAAGTCTGTCGAGGTGTTCTAGCACTTCTATCTTCGTGTGTATCACTTGGTCATCTGTGAGAAGGAGCTTAGTTATTTTGTTTCCCTATCAGAGGATTTGCCAGTTTGCAGATGTAGTCCATGTATGTGATGAAAAGTAAAGAGGATCCTTGTTTTACTCCTGTTTTGATTTTAAAGGGATTTGTTATAGGCTCTGCTGAATGCCAGATCCTACTGAATGCCAGATCCTACTAAATGCTTTATTTAAAGTAATCCAAACCATAAATTTATGTGACTTGATCACACTACACAGGTGGCTTTTACTGGACCCCACCATGGGGGTTTGGTACATTTTCCACTTAGTGGGCTACTTTGGTTGAGCACCTCTTTGCTTGATTGCTATTTATATGTGCACAACAAATATCTGCAGATTGTATTTGTATTGATCTACGATCTGCAGATTGTATTTGTATTGCATTGATCTACAATCTGCAGATTGTATTTGTATTGTATTGATCTACAATCTGCATATTGTATTTGTATTGTATTGATCTACAATCTGCAGATTGTATTTTTATTGTATTGATCTACGATCTGCAGATTATATTTGTATTGTATTGATCTACGATCTCCAGATTGTATTTGCATTGTATTGATCTACAATCTGCAGATTGTATTGTTATATGTTTATATATTGCTGTCCAGTGCATAAATCTTCAGTGTTTTTATTCTCTTTGTATTTGACTTTTCTGAACCTTTCTGCAAATTAGCCATCGACTGTAATCGGATGTTTTCTCCCCTATGATAACAATCATACAAGCATGCAAATCTTTCCTACCTGGGTTTGTTATCAAACATTCCTTCTCTTAAATGGTTTGACTGGCGTTTATATGTCATGTGCGACAATCAAACAGATTCTGAATTGTTAAAACATTGATTTTCTCCTAAGCTTTTATTTCACCAGAAAGTGATTCAGTCAAAGTGGTTTTCAATTACGTAATCAGTGTAAATGCTATAATCTAACTAGTGCCATTGTGACAGCTAAATGTATGGCCAGAACCATATATGAATGAGCAACTCCTGAAAGTGCTGAACCCCTCACCAAATAGGGGCCCCTTCCAGCACACTCCATTTATTACTTTCATGTCTAATTTTAATTAACCTTCTTCTATCTACTTGATAACTCTCCATTTCCCTGCATCAAACACTATTGAAGAATATATACACTTTCTAGATTTCCATTCTATTTTGAACTTTAATATTAATTATTACATTATTTCCTTTAGAGGACTATATTTTGCTTGTTTGCCAATGGATTCCACACCCGCAACACTCACCTCCAGCAGCATACAGTCTTGGGATGCTTGTTGAATATTTTCCACTGGGTGTTTCCAGGTTGCCCCTTGGGTCAAGTGGCACAGAGAGCTCTTCCACAATCTTTCTCTCTGGTCCAACAAACCCCATGGCTAAAAGTACAAGGTCGCACTTGTAAATCTTCTCAGATCCTGGTAAGTGATGAAAAAAAGCTAGTTGTTTACGAATGGAACATGTAAACAAACTAAATTCAAAACATTATCATCACCAAAAGCAACCATAATCACAAGTATTATTAACACGTTGATCAAACAATATCATCAATACAATATATATATCACCAATGATATCATGATACATATTAATACTATTTTCATTCTCATCATTACTATTATAACATCAAGCATATCAACATCATTATCTAGACTTCTCATGGAGATATGCCTCTAAAATGCACTTTTCTTGGTTTAACAAAGGTTGTTGAAGTGTTTCAGTTTACACTGTCTACAGAATTTTGGAGTATCTGTGTCAAGAAAAAAAAAAGAGCCCCCTCGTGACACATGGTGTATAGTAATATGGAATTAGTGCCCATATTTTTTACAGACCTTTGGTACATTATTTTAAGGTAATATGGTTTGTATATACATTTGAGTTGGTTTTCTTTCCAGAAAAAAAAATCTGGTACTCATTTAAGGCTTGGTGAACCTGGAAGCCATCAATTAGGATCAAACTCAATGTCTTGCCATTAGTGCTCCAGTTCACTAACCGTTGACATGTCACATTCCTACCTCCACATTAAACCTTTCTTTAAGTAACTATAATGCCATGCAATGTAGTTTACTTACACAACTACCTAACCCCTCTTAAGCCTTAGAAACAAACTGGTCCACTATAGTTAAGGTAGAATTTAGTATTTAATGGTGTAAATGTGCACATATAATTGCACAAAAACCATGTCAGTCTGATCTTGAAGGATCATTGTGACTAAATATTTATTTATTTACATAATTTAGTTATCACTGTAAACCTGATTAACATCATATAATATACACATAAACTCATCTTTGTAAATGTGCAAGCACACATACACTGCTTTACTATAATGCAGTCTCATATTTAAAGATTAGTTAGTATTTTACATCACAAGACATTACTAGGGGTGTTGTTTTGATTCACGAGCTATGATTGATTATAGTTTTTTTTTGAGCCTGTAATGTCTACATAGAATCTCAAACTGGAACAAATGCATGAACTGGTTGGTAAGAGATGAATCTGAACAAGAATATGTGTCAAACTTTAAAAATAGAGGAAATACATCGGCCATAGCTGAGAGTGAATGAAGAATGACTTCTCCATCAGACATTCATGTGAAAACCATGTGATAAAAGAAAACTTCAGAAAAGTTCCATAAAAGTAAATACCTATGTCAACACAATACTATATGTGTTTTCGTGCCTATTTCCTTAACTTGGTGGATACTGCCTGTGGGGGAAAAAGAACTTAGCAGAAGTAAACAAATTAATAAACTGACATATTTCCAGTCACTATGGAGCAAAGGTCTTCATTAAGCTCATTCCATGATTTATTGAATTAATTTTTGTTATAATTTGGTTGCTTATAGAAGTCTGTAGATAGCTTAACTCCCAACCTTCTGAAGTCACCTATTATGAAATATTGGTAGCTTACAAATTTTACAATTTTCTGCTCTTTTACTTGGACCACACATAATACATAATTGAGATATTGAAATTCATTCATTTTTTGTTCTTGAGCCAAAGATGGAACATAGGGAAGGTAGTCATAGTTCACTATGATTGATGATTTGGTGATAGTTCTTGGTTGTTTCTTAGTCCTATGGCTGAGCCTTCCAAATAATTGTTCTTGGAAGTGATTCTCTGGGTCTGCTTAGTTTTCTTTTACCAGATAGAATTACTGAAGTGGCGGGGTCTACAGTATTCAGCACAGCTTACCTGGCACATCTTTCATGTTCCATCTTCCAGCATCATCCTTAGTCCACTCAACAAGGTTTGTCTTCACACCTGTCACATTACCCTCTTCGTCACCTTCAAAGTTCTACAGGAAAAAAAAACAAAACAAAACAGATAATATATTCTTATCTATTAATTCAGTGGTTGTCAAACTATGCTCTGCGGAGCCCAGGTGCTCCGCAAGTGCCTGCTAGGAGCTCAGTGGACATTATCAAAATCATCATCATGAAGTGCCATGCCCGGCATAGGTGATTTTTCTCCACAAACCTCTATCCACAGTGCAACTTCGCCGATGTTGTACCACAATGTTAAGCTGTCTAATATTATTTCTCTACATCACCACTATGATCTTTAGTAGAAAAAGCCATAGAGGTGAAAACAGATCGATACCTATGTTTTATAGATTATACCAAAGCATTTGACAAAGTAAAGGAAGCACCCAAAAATAATTAAATTTTAGAAGGCATAAACGTAGACAGTAAAGATCTAAGAATAATAGAGAAAATGTACTGGCAAAAAAGAGCCCCATAAGAACTGGAAATCAATTGGGAATGTTTCAACAAATAAAACAGGGTGTTAGGCAAGGTTGTGTGCTGTCATCAGATTTATTTATTATGCATAGTGAGATTATTTTAAGATCCATAAGGGACATACCTGGAATAACAATCGGAAGTCATAATATAAAGCATATAATGTATACTGATGATACAGTCTTAATTTCTAAGAATGAAAATGAGTTACAAGAATTGTTAGACATTATAGTGATAAAAGTAAAAAATAAATGACACAGCCTTAATACCAAAAAGACAGAAATAATGGTAATGACAAAGAAAAAGACATGACTGCAATCCACAATAAAGACAAGTGGAACAATGTTAAAACAGGACAATGAACTTAAGTATCTGGGAACAATATTAACCTCAGATGGTAGATGTACAACAGAGGTGAGATGCAAAATGGCTCAGGCAAAAGCAGCTTTCCAAAAAATGAGGAAGATACTATGCAATCCATTTTTGACAACAGAAACATGAAAAAGAGTTCTTAAATGTTATTTAGAGCCAATCTTAACATTGCGGATGTGAATCATGGACAAAAGAACAACGGACAAGAAAATCACTGGAGGCTGCAGAAATGTGGTTTTACAGAAGAATGTTGAGAATACCATGGACAGCTAAGAAGAGTAATGAAAATGTTCTGAAAGAGGCTAAAGCAAGAAGAGAGCTAATATACAATATTGGGAAGAAACAATCATAATTTTTTGGCAATGTAATGAGAAGGGAACAGCTGGAATATATTGTAACAATTGGGAAAATTGAGGGACAAAGAGATAGAGGGAAGCAAAGAGAAAAGTTACCAGACAGCTTAAGAGAATGACTTGGCAAAAGGTCAACAACAGAAATGATTAACTGTCAAAATCGAAAGTTGCCAGCAGGCATGGTGCTTGATGATGGTGATGTCACCCCAGATATCTCTTTCCCTCCTTACATTTGAGCTTTGTAAAATGAAAATACCCAGAAGTAGGCAAGAAGGCCTACGAGTTAATTCTTTTTGTGACTACCTACTTATGTGAGACCAGGTTTTCAGTATCGGCAGTAATCAAAATCAAATACAGATCACATTTGGATGTTGAGAAAGAGATTAGAATAACAATTTCCAAACTTGTACTCAGATTTGAAGACCTATTGAGGATGAAGCAAGTTCATTATTCTCATTGACTTTATTACAAGATACAAATATCACAATAAGTAAGTTGATTCAGTAATTTTTTTTTTTTTTATTTCAAATACAAAAATGATTCTGATTTATTTAATTTACACCCAAAATATTATGTTTATTTACTTCAGCAATCAATATAACAATGTTAAGTATGCCATTAAAATGTTTTTTTTTTGTTTTTTTTTTTTTACATTGATATAAGGTATCCACAGTGATTGGTGGTTAAGGGTTCCATTGAGTGAAAAAGTTTGATGACCGCTGTGTTAAATCATAAAAAACATTTTATCGGTCTCCAGACATCAGAAATATAAGACAATTTCTAAATAAAATTGTATATGTGATCCATCAGTGAGTTTAACTGGTCAAATTACACCTGCTTCAACATCAATTTGAAACTGAAAAAGGAAGAAATAATTTTCTTACCAAACTCTTGATGTTGAAAATACGTGGGTCTCGACCCCATTTGAGTCTGACCTCTTCATGGCCATAGTCAACCCTGAAAATTCGTGGCCATGTTGGCCATGGGTTGGAGTCATCTCTGGAAGTTGGTGGCTCTGGTAGAATTTCAAACGAAGTGATTGACTTGGCACCCTGTTGGGGAACAATAAATTGTGACACTTGGTTTTAATTCTCATTGGCTAGATTTTTAGTTATCACTTGCTAGATTTTTAGTTCTCACTTGCTAGATTTTTAGTTCTCACTGGCTAGATTTTTAGTTCTCACTTGCTAGATTTTTAGTTCCCACTTGCTAGATTTTTAGTTCTCACTTGCTAGATTTTTAGTTCTCACTTGCTAGATTTTTAATTCTCATTGGCTAGATTTTTAGTTCTCACTGGCTAGATTTTTAATTCTCACTGACTAGATTTTTAATTCTCACTGACTAGATTTTTAATTCTCACTGACTAGATTTTTAATTCTCACTGACTAGATTTTTAGTTCCTGTTAACTAGATTTTTAGTAGTCATTGGCTAGATTTTTAGTTCTCACTGGTTAGATTTTTAGTTCTCACTGGCTAGATTTTTAGTTCTTACTGGTTAGATATTTAGTTCTCATTTGCTAGATTTTTAGTTCTCATTGGCTAGATTATGGTTATGATGTTTCGGAAAATAAAATGGAAGAAAAGAAAATTTGTTACAGCAAAAGAACAAAATATCATAAGTAAGGGAATATAGCTGTAGATAAGAACATAATTGTAACTTGTTGCTAAATGGTTTTACAAGCCATTGTCTTTATATTCACTAAAAGTTGCTCAGAATTCTCTCTGACAGTTTTTCTCACACAGTTTTTAATTGATTTGATCCGTGAAGTTATTTTAAAGATAAGGAACTGATTTTATAACTGTTTTTATTTTCATTACCATAAAGCTGAGAATTGAAATAATAAATTCATAAATAACATAATAAAGCAGTGACCTACATGTCTGAGTGATGTGGCAATGCAGTCACAGCCTGTGTCTCCACCACCAACAACAACAACATCCTTATCCTTGGCATTGATGTAGGGTGCTGGGTTACCATGCTGATTCTTCTGCCATGACTCCAGGAAGTTCATAGCATAATGGATGCCATTAAGCTGTCGACCTAAGTGAAGGAAATTTAATTTGTTATTGATACATAATAAAATCACTGCAATGAGAGTGAACAAACAACAGCAATTTTTCTCTTTTATTTTAGATCAAGTGATGTTTTCACAATGAAGGCTAGCAGAAATAGACTTATTTTATTGGATGGATGGTACAGCAGTTAATGAATTGGTTCACTGAGGGTACCACCCAGATTAGTTAAATGGGCAGTGAATTTTTCTGGGAAAGTAGGACAGTACTGGTATAGTGCTGACCAAATTACACAAAGATTTGCCAATGGTTAAAACAAAATAGAGACTAAATACTGTATTCCTTCAATGGTGGACTTATAGCAAGATGGTGCAGCTGAGGTAGTTGTTTAATATCCAGCTCCCGTGCCCATACTAGGAATTATTGGTGTAAACTGTTGCATTCCTGTTTCATTATGTAATGGATAACTTATAACTAATGTGAGGTAATCGAAGGACAGCTCAGATTGTTGAATATGTGTGTGATTACTGTTGAATGGACTAGGAATGTTTTCCCATATCCACAACACTGTCTTGCAAAAAACAGCACTGCCAGTTCAATACACATAAAGACCTTCTTAACATCTTGGGAACCTATTTCTCGCTGTTTTAGCAAACAATGATTTCCCCACATTTATACTGTTCACAACGGTCCATCGCTGACAGTTAAAACTACAAGTGAACACTTTTTAAAGCTTTTTTTTGCGTTTAACAATATATAAAGAGAAATAAAACCATGAGATCGCCATGTAGCTGGACAGTGTTATCCTGTCTCTACTGCACTGACTGCTGCATCCACTACCACCTACGTCTACTACAGCGAGAAAGCACATAGCAGAAAAACACATAGACAACAACTACCCACATGACTCCTGGTCTCACATATACATAGATGGCTCTGCTATAAACGCCACCAGAAATGGATGGGGAGGTGTGTTCTTGAGGCTGAATAACCCGGAAGAGATTACCAAATCAATAGGTACTGTGGAATTCTAAAACAACTATAAAGCAGAAACTGAAGCCCACAAATTCACTGCAAAACTGGCTATTGAATACAAAAATAGCATGCACAAGAAATTGATGATACTGATCGACGCACTATCAGTCCTAATATCTCTAAAACCGCCAGGAACAGCGAGCTAGATGACCTGAGAACAATCCTAGACCAATTGTGCAATAACTTCCATAGAATGGTCATCCAGTGGATACCATCACACTGTAATATACAAGGAAACAAATGCGCAGACAAACTAGCTAAGGAGGGAGGGAGATTACCACAAGAGAACCATTTGGTCATCTACGATGAAGCCAAATCCATCATCTAAGGCCAGTATAATGAAAAATGGAAACAAGAACACCCAAAGTATAATGAGAGGGATAGATACTTCAAACTATCAAGGAGGGAGCAAGTCATCATACTTCACCTATGCACTGGCTACAACAGAATGAGAAACCACAAGTTCACCAAACTCAAAATAGGAACTACCAGTCAATATCGCTGCACCCTGGATAACATGACAACTAAACACGTTCTACAGGATTGTCCCAAGTACACAGACATGAGGAGGACAATGTGGCCCACTCACCTCCCTGGAAGAGAACCTCTACGGGACAACCGAATCAATGAAACAGACAACTGTCTTTATAAGAGAGTCCGGAATCCTAGTCTGAATGAATTGTGATTGCAAAAGCAGAAGGAGAAGAATTACCCTACATTCTTGGAGATGTGGGAGCCGCAATAACTCATGGTTAGTGAACTGGACTACAAAGGACAAGAGGTTGGGTTCAATCTGGTTTCACTCAGCCTTAAATGGGTACCGGATTTTTCTGGGATAGTAAAGTGGCACGGGTGTAACACTGACCACATTACCCCAAAAATCATGTGCTGAAGGTCTATAAAAAGTATGGTCACTAACACCATATTCCCTATACGTCACTTGGCGTGAAGGGGCTCTTATTTTTTTTTACTTGGAAATGCGACAGAGTGGAATAGCGCTCCATGGTAGCCAACCTTCTATGCGGAGAAGGCACTCGATGATGACTTGGAGATGTGCGTGGCATGATTCCAAACTCTTCCATAGGGCTGTGCAGGACTAATACTTTTCTCTCTCTATATATCTATTTCAGTTATAACCTGTAAAGTAGAATATGTAAAAAGTAAAATGTTTACTGCGCTTCATGTACCTCAAGCAGTCAGCAAAGAACTGCTGTAAATAAATACCCATTAGTTGCAATGAACTTAAAGTAATAATATAAGAATTAATATTTATCCCAAACATCTGTGATACCTCTTGCAAATGATGAGAAATATTGAATTATAACAATTCTAGAACACTAGATAAAACATTCATTCTTTAAGTCTTGGTTGGTTTTTGAGGAATTAACAAATGTATCAGATATGAATAGCATAGACATCTAACCTGGGATGGGAAGATCTCTTGGCCATGTGGCCCCTAATGCACACAGAACAGCATCATTCTCCTCCATCAGAGTCTTGGCAGAGATGTCTTTTCCAACTTCTATATTGGTCTTGAACACAATACCCTCTTTCTCTAAGATATCCACTCTCCTCTCAACTACCTGAGATATATCAATGATATCTGTCATTCATTACTCACAATACACATAATTCCAATTGCACTTTTAAAATCAAAGAGAATCTTTATTGAAAGAACAAAATAGAACACAAATGTCAATCTTTAGTAATGAAAACAGTTACACTTTATTTCATACATTTATCATTTTAACATGATTGCACTTTTAAGCAGAAAACTATGATAATGCCCAGTGATAAAGCATAAAGTGAACCCAGAATCATTATCAACAATGAAGAACTTGAACAATGAACAAGTTATGAATATCAGGAATTTTATGATAACCAACAATTGATACTACCAGAAAGAAATAAAAAAACAAACTGATAGCAATAACTAAATTAAATGTCATGAAGAATATGTGGCACAATATCAGCAGTAAAATTAAAATACTTAAGGCTTGTAGCTTTCTAATTGCAACATGTTGCAAATCAATATATGCCTGCTTCATAGACTACACCAAAGCTTTTGATAGAGTACACCACAAACAACTTATAGAATGCCTAAAAGAGATACATCTAGATGACATGGACATACGACTAATATGTAATCTATACGGGGAGCAAACAGCAATAATAAAATATAACAAAGAGAACTCTACACCCATTGATATAAAAAGAGAAGTAAGACAGGGATGCATCCTATCACCAAGCTTGTTCAATCTATACACTGAGCAAATCTTTAAAAACATCATAGGGATGCCAGGCCTACAAATTAATGGAAAGATAGTCAATAACCTAAGATCTGCTGACGATACTGTACAACTAGCAGAAAATCCTAAAGATCTACAACAATTACTTAATGAAATAAACATGATAAGCAAAAAATATGGACTTGATATGAATATCAAAAAGACTAAAACTATGATCATAAACAAAGGAAATACTCAAAACCCACAAATGGATATCAAAATTGAAGGAATAGACATGGAGACAGTTTAGAACTACAACTACCTTGGACTTACTATAACCAGTGATGGAAAATGTACAACTGAAATAAACAAAGAATAGAAATGGCAAAAAGTAATTTTAATGTCATGAATAACATACTAACATCAAAACAAATAACACCAGGACTAAAACTAAGAATAGCAAAATGTTACATCTTCTCAATATTCCTATATGGTGCAGAAACATGGACATTAGACAAGAAAACAGAACAGAGAAATGAAGACTTTGAAATGTGGATATATAGAAGAATAGGCAGAATTGGATATTGTCCTGTTTGGTTGTTAATTCGTGTAGCTGCTGTTTGTAGCCAGTACATGTTTTTTATGATTCGCAGATCCTGGCCATCAATGTTTAACTTCTCCAGCATATTGATTATTTCCACATGCTTTACTTTGTCAAATGCTTATGTGTAGTCTATAAAGCACATATATAGATCTTTATTTACCTCTATAGATCTTTCTATCAATGTTCTTAAGATGTATATTGCATTACTGGTGCCCTTTCCTTCCACAAATCCACATTGTTCCTCACTTATTTCTGGTTTTTTGTTTGTTCCTTACCCGTCTCATGATGATTCTTAGTAATCTTTTAGTCATATGGCTCATGAGACTAATAGTGATATGGTCTTCACAATCAGTGGCTCCTGACTTCTTCGATATGGCTACAAAGTTAGATTTTAGTAGATCTTCGGGTATGTGTCCAGTGTATGTCATTGAGTAGTTTTGTTATGACTTGTACTCCCAGCTCTCCTAATGCATTTATCTCTTCGATTGTTATATTGTCGGGACCTGGAGCTTTGCCTCTTTTCATGTATTGAATTGCGTCCTCCACTTCACCCTGCATTATTGGTGGTCCTGTGTCTTCATTTGAATTGTTTAATTCTGGTCTTTATCATCATAGAGTTGACTGATATATATTCTATCCATCTTTCCATTGTCTTTTCCTGTCCCATTATTATATTTCCTTCCTTTGATTTCACACATCCTGAAACTTTGACTTCTTTTCTTCCTGTTAATTCATTTAACTGATTGTGCATAAATTTTGAATCTTTCTTTTGTTGTTTTTCCATTTCTTCACATTTCTGTTTTAACCATCCTTTCTTTGCTTCTCTGCACTTGTTTTGGATCTCTTTGTGCCATATTGTGTATGTCCGTTCTTCATTCTTATGTTTTCTTCTTTCGTCCATTAGTTGTAATATTTCTTCTGTCATCCATTTCTTATTGTTGATTCTTTTAGTCACTGGTATTACTTTTTTTGATGTTTGTTGAATTGATTGTTTGAGCATTTCCCACTGTTCCTTTTTAAAACATTTATTAAAGAAGCATAATGCGACTCAATATCTTTGCTTGTGGTATAAACCTTACTAAACAGTAAATAAAAAAGAAATTACGTTGGTTATGGGTATGTGGCAAAACCTAATGAGTCACCAGGCCAAAAATATCTCCAGGAGGAGAGTAAAAGACTAAGGATGAAGCTGTAGACAAAGGAGAAAACTGATTCTTCTTTTGCATTCACTAAATGATTATTCTTCCTCATCATCTGCCTTTAAAAGTATTTTAGTTCAGTGGAAGTAGATGCCTTGTGTTATGTTTTACAGTAACTCTGTGCCTTAAGGCCCAGGACATCTGTTTTCAGCATGTCATTTTTGAGCACTGGGTTGTTTGTTTTTTTCTCTTCATCTCTACACTTTTGGCCAGTTAGTCTGTTAGAGAGGGGACCATAAAGAGGTAGAATAGAATCTAAGCAGTTCTGGTTCACAATCCTGGTGAAAGCAGTCAGCTATGTGTTGCTGATTTCTTTTAGTCTGGCTACTGACACATGCAAACAAACCCAGATAGTAGCACACAACAGGGAAGGATGGATAAGGATAGAGAAAAGATCATAATGTCAACACTCCAGAGGTTCCCATTGGGAATAAGTGACCAAGCAGGTAGACAAACATTGCAAAAAGTCAGGTAGACAAACATTGCAAAAGGTCAGGTAGATAAACATTGCAAAAAGTCAAGTAGACAAACATTGCAAAAAGTCAGGTAGATAAACATTGCAAAAAGTCAAGTAGACAAACATTGCAAAAAGTCAGGTAGATAAACATTGCAAAAGGTCAGGTAGATAAACATTGCAAAAAGTCAGGTAGACAAACATTGCAAAAAGTCAGGTAGACAAACATTGCAAAAGGTCAGGTAGATAAACATTGCAAAAAGTCAAGTAGACAAACATTGCAAAAAGTCAGGTAGATAAACATTGCAAAAAGTCAAGTAGACAAACATTGCAAAAAGTCAGGTAGATAAACATTGCAAAAAGTCAAGTAGACAAACATTGCAAAAAGTCAGGTAGATAAACATTGCAAAAAGTCAAGTAGGCAAACATTGCAAAAAGTCAAGTAGACAAACATTATTGCAAAAAGTCAGGTAGATAAACATTGCAAAAAGTCAAGTAGACAAACATTGCAAAAAGTCAGGTAGATAAACATTGCAAAAAGTCAGGTAGATAAACATTGCAAAAAGAATGTAAAACTGATTAATAAAATATAGAAAAACTCAGGAGAATTACTGCCAATTATGCAGATTACCAAGCGCACAAACACCCACTTATAGTTAGAATGAATAACCTCTCTCTTGTTCAATTTTAATATTTTTTTCTCAACCAGAGATTTTCAACAAGATAAACAATTATTTAAAGAATTTAACCCTAGATTATGACACCTATCTGTGGCTCACATGCTTATGATATGGTAGTAAAAATTACTACCACTTAATTACTACCACTTAATTACTACCACTTAATTACTACCACTTAAACATTAGGAGCTTCAAAAATACTATTTTCTTTGAGCTTTTGACATACAGCTGTGTGTTTACACTAGGAGAGACATGGGACTTGAATTTCCTGGCTATGGTTGATTTATGACATGAAATTTGATCGCATGGAACAGATGTGTTACATTGTCTATTCATACATTCGCTGTTAAGTTTGTCAGTATGTTTGGCTACCTCATAGTATTATTTATTGCATTTCCCTAGTTACAAAGAGTTGTTTGATGTCAGCCGACAAGTGAGGAACTTGCCCTGGTCACAGCAAAAAAAAAAGAAGGAAAAACAATAAATTTGTTGTAAATTGGTGGACTTTTTTTTGCATTATACGAGACCATATTCATGGAATGAAAAAGAAATACAGTACCAAAGGAAACAAATCAAACAAGCCACAGAGGCCACCAAAAATATTAATTATAGGAAGGTTCACGGAGGGGAGTAATGTCTGACCACAGCAAACCATCACATTTTGAAGAATCTGTGTTTTGATGTTGTAATTTTTAAGATGATATAGTAATATAGGGTTAATAAATATAATCAACAATTTTACAATTGTTACTGAAAAATAGAACTTACCCTCTTGTCCAGTTTCATTGTTGGGATCCCATATCTGAGCAGACCACCAACCTTGTCATTACGCTCATACACAGTTACCTTGTGGCCAGCCTGAAAGTGCAATATGTAATAAAACATCAGCAACAAAAATAAACACAATCAGGCTGCACTGAATATAATTGCTATCAGATTATGTTTTTCACTCCCAGTTGTTTTTAAATTCAAGAAATTTGTATTGAATGGACACTGGTGATAAAGGGAAACTAGTTAGCCAGATTTTGATTTCTTAGAAAACAAACTCATTTTTATAAGTTAATAAGGAATCACAATTAAAATGTCTGAACATTATGTTTCCACTATTTGTGAGGTCAGGTAATTTATTTGCCACTATATGTAGTAAACAGATTACCTGCCACTATATGTAGTAAACAGATTACCTGCCACTATATGTAGTAAACAGATTACCTGCCACTATATGTAGTAAACAGATTACCTGCCACTATATGTAGTAAACAGATTACCTGCCACTATATGTAGTAAACAGATTACCTGCCACTATATGTAGTAAACAGAGAACCTACCATTATATGCAGTAAACAGATTACCTGCCACTATATGTAGTAAACAGAGAACCTACCATTATATGCAGTAAACAGATTACCTGCCACTATATGTAGTAAACAGATTACCTGCCACTATATGTAGTAAACAGAGAACCTACCATTATATGCAGTAAACAGATTACCTGCCACTATATGTAGTAAACAGATTACCTGCCACTATATGCAGTAAACGGAAAACCTGCCACTATATGCAGTAAACAAATTACCTGTCACTATATGCAGTAAACAAATTACCTGCCACTATATGCAGTAAACAAATTACCTGTCACTATATGCAGTAAACAGATTACCTGCCACTATATGCAGTAAACAGATTACCGCCATTATATGCAGTAAATGGAGAACCTGCTATTATATGCAGTAAACAAATTACCTGTCACTATATGCAGTAAACAAATTACCTGCCACTATATGCAGTAAACAAATTACCTGCCACTATATGCAGTAAACAAATTACCTGCCACTATACGCAGTAAACAGATTACCTGCCACTATATGCAGTAAACAAATTACCTGTCACTATATGCAGTAGACAGATTACCTGTCACTATATGCAGTAAACAAATTACCTGTCACTATATGCAGTAAACAAATTACCTGTCACTATATGCAGTAAACAAATTACCTGTCACTATATGCAGTAAACAAATTACCTGTCACTATATGCAGTAAACAGATTACCTGCCAATATATGCAGTAAATAAATTACCTGTCACTATATGCAGTAAACAAATTACCTGTCACTATATGAAGTAAACAGTTTACAACTGATCTGCAGGTGTACTTGGAAGAAAACAAGAAAAAGGGAGTATACTCTAACAGAAAGCAAGCCCACTACAGTATGGATGAGTCTTTTCAGTCCAAGACTAGGGAAGAAGACCTTAAAAAACATAAACATTAATGGAAAGCAGGGGGAAACTACTACTAATGCACAGTTCCTAGTACAGAAATGTGTTTTCACAGTCTCAAAAACTGAATTGATAAACAACTAGTACGGCAAAAAGTTTGAGAGAAACATGATCACCTATGTCAACAGGCATAGTATAGATGATGATGAATATTGAAAAAACACGAACTTAAGAATTTTTACAGAATTTAAATCATTAACATCAAAGTAGAAAAATATGTTGTTGTTTAAATATAAGTGTACAAAGTTATGATGATATAAAGATCAGTAAAAATACCTTGTTGAGTTGAGCTGCAGCTGCTAATCCTGATGGGCCACTACCTATCACAGCAATCTTCTTTTCCGTACGGTTCTCTGGTATCACTGGGCGCACCCAGCCCTTCTCATAGCCATGGTCAATTATGCTGTTTTCCACATTTTTAATGGTCACTGCTGGGGTGTTGATTCCTAGGACACAGGCCCCTGAAAACAGTTGACAATCAAATGAAATAAATATCAGGCCAACCATGCGTCTTATGTCTGGTAGGAGGATTGTTAAATAAACAGTAACTGTTAAACTATCAAGCCAACCATGTGTCTTATGTCTGGTAGGAGGATTGTTAAATAAACAATAACTGTTAAACTATCAGGCCAACCATGTGTCTTCTGGTAGAAGGATTGTTAAATAAACAGTAACTGTTAAACTATCAAGCCAACCATGTGCCTTATGTCTGGTAGGAGGATTGTTAAATAAACAGTAACTGTTAAACTATCAGGCCAACCATGTGTCTTATGTCTGGTAGGAGGATTGTTAAATAAACAGTAACCATTAAACTATCTCATGTGCAGTTCGAACAGAGGAAGGACTGAGCGAATGTTTCCCAATAGAAACTGGGGTTAAACAAGGATGTATTTTATCGCCCTTGTTATTTGGAATTGTTATGGACTTCATAATGAAGAAATGCTGCACTGGTAATAAAGGCATCGAATGGATACAAGGAGACCATTTGGAGGACCTCGACTTTGCTGATGACATCATAGTTCTCATCAGCAGTCAGATAAAAACGATGCAGGAAAACACAAATGAACTATCATCAATAGCCAGCAAAATTGGGCTTGAGATCAATCATGAAAAGACTAAAGTCATGAAAAGTTTAATTCCAACAGGTGACAAAATATACATAGAAAACAAACCAGTAGAAGAGATCGATCACTTTATCTACCTTGGAAGTCACATTGATCGGGAAGGGGGATACAAGCAAAGAAATTAGAATCAGAATAGCTAAAGCAGCAATGTCTTTCAGAAGCCTTGAAAAGTTGTGGAAATCAAAACTCATCAGCACAAACACAAAACTTAGGCTATTCAAAACAAATGTACTATCAACCCTTACGTATGCATGTGAAAGCTGGAAAACAACAAGAGATATAGAAACAAAGTTGAACGCATTCGAAAATAAATGTCTAAGGAAAATACTTAGTATAGCGTGGAATGAATTCAAAACAAACGAGGAAACTAGAGAAATCGTCAATCAACCACTAATATCTTCAGTAATAAAGAAAAGACGATGGTCATATGTTGGACATGTGATGAGAAGAGATAATAACCGAATAGCAAAGCAAGCCCTCATATGGGAAACAACAGGTAAGAGAAAAAGAGAAAGACCTAGGGAGACACTGAGAAGAACATTGATGAGAGAGGCAAGAGCAGCAGGGATCGGCTCCCTCAATGAGATAGAGCTGCTTGCACAGAACAGAGACAGATGGCGAGATTTGATAAAATATCTTTAAAAGAAAACTGCTAGAACAAAAATTCAGATAGGAGAAGGTGTATCTTAGTCTACGCCCTATGGGCCGGTTACGGCTCGAAAGTTCAATAGATAGATAGATTAAACTATCAGGCTAACCACGTGCCTTATGTCTGGTAGGAGGATTATTAAATAAACAGTAACCATTAAACCATCAGGCCAACCATGTGTCTGATGTCTGGTAGGAGGATTGTTAAACAGTAACTTTTAAACTTTCAGGTCACACCATCTGTCTTATATCTGGTAGGAGGATTGTTAAATAAACAGTTACTATTAACTCTTTCCGTACGTTTCGCCGCACAATGGCCCATGCCGATTTCAGCTGTGTATGTTTCACCGTGAACCGTCATCAAACCATATTCTTTTTACATGCCTTTTATCATCTTGGTATTGGTGAAAACTAATTCCTTGTTCAATTATCTAAAATTCATATACAATATGTTATATAAATATAAATATGTAGATTGATTCTTAAAACCATGAAAATTTTGTCTCTGAAATCTCTTTCGTTGCATTGATAGAAAGCTTCTGTACGGAAAAAGTTAAACTGGTGAATCATCTCAGAGGAAAAGGTTTGTTTACAACACTCAGAAAAATATTTCACAAATAACAACAGAAAAACAAAGAACAATTGACAGCTCAAATCAGGTTCAAACCTGTACTCCTTGACAAAGTACCTGCCACAATAAACCTGTGCTAGAACATATGGCCAACTAAGCAACCCAAAAAAGTTGCTATCAACAGCTTTGGGCTGCATACTGTTCTTTGTTTTTCTGCTGTTGATTATTTGTTCATTTTTTTTCAGAGTGTTGTAAACATACCTTTTCCCCTGAAATTATTCACTGATCTATCGCCTCGTAAGTTTCTCTCCATAATAATATTCGTTTGTTATTGCTAGTCTCCTACATTAAATTATCAGGTCACACCATGTGTCCTACATCTGTGGTAGGGGGAGAATTATTAAATAAACAGTTGTAATTAAACTATGATCTGCAAAATTCAACAACTTCAACTGCATGCATGTTTCTGAGTATGTTTTGATTACAAGAATTAATTTCAATGAATCTCATGCAGTCCTGATGCATGTTTGGTCTTACTCTCACAAAGTGCATGTCTGGTAATGGTTTCTGTTGACCATTTATTAAACATACTTTTCTTGTTCTCTCCCACACAGTTTTCTCTTTGCGTCATCATCATCAAGTACAGAACTTACAGAGTGACCTCACCACTCTGTGAGGCAGGTTTGTGAAACTGAATCAGGATGGACAACTCTATAATCTCTAAAGACATCATGAGCACAAAGATACTGATTAATTCAATATAAGAAGCTGTAAAATTCTGCAGGTGAAATATTCAGTTCATATCTATCAACATATACACAGACAGCCAGAAGAACTAAACACAAATGAACTAGAAATCATGAACATTACAGCAGGTAATGTTACATTTAACAGCAGATGATTTATCTTAGAGACATACAACAAAATGAACACCACTAGCATGTTTTTGTCCACTAAATTTTCTGTATGTGATCATTTTGATAAACTCACCTCACAAGGAGCTGGACACACACGTCCTGTGAATTCTGGGAAGTTATTGGTCTGATGCAGGTAGTCTAGGGCAAGCTTCCACTCATTCTGTGGAAGGTCACAGGGATGGCAAATGCTTACATGGAATATGAAGGCAGACATGGATTCAACAACTGGTCATCCATGATAATATAATCATGGTAACAATAACCAGATGTAGTTAAAACTTATGAGTGGATGGGCATTTACTGCACACTTTACAGGCAGAACAGATAAAGAAAACAGCTATATGTACGTTATGATCATGTAGCATGATGAGGTAGGTGATGGCAGCGACCAGGGAATTCATCTGGTTGGAATCACAAGATCACACCTACACCTGCATACTGAGTAATTCAATGAGCTTCTTAAGAAAAGTGGAGGTGGGCCCTAAAGGTAGGCAGTGGCTTGAGTCATTACAGAAGTCAATGATATGCAGAGAAGCCTTTGTCAACATCCCTGGACATGCAGGAGTATGAGGAAATGAAAGAGCGGAAAGGTGGGCTAGCTGTGTTGTCGCTGAAGATGGTCAACTAATAGATCAGGTGGATATTATTAATGTCCTCCAAGATGTGGGAAGGGCACAGGACATCGACAACCATAAGGCTACATCTCTCCTTGAGATAAAAGAGATGGGAGGAAAGATGGGTACATCCAGATACCAGAGGCTTAGTAGGAGCATAAGAGGACTTATCAACCAACACAGAACTGGAGTTGTCAGTCGCTGGACTCTGCAGGACTTGCTGAGGAGAGGATCTGAGCACCTATGGACATTTTCAGAGTGCAATGATGCAAATAAGTAAATGAAAACTCATTATTTAAAAAAAAAACATAGACTGTTATAAGCAGCACTGATAAAAACCACTTTTAACATTGCCATTATTCCTTAAATAGCAAAGGCAGCAATAACTTTCAGAAACCTTGATAAAATATTGAAACCAAAATTACTAAGCTCTAAAACAAAGCTCATGATTTTCAAATCAAATGTATTATCCACCTTAACTTATGCATGAGAGAACTGGAAAACAATTAAAGAAATAGAAAACAAAAGCAGACCAAGAAGGTGGTGGTTTCAACACATCAAGAAGACACTGAACATGACAACAGATGTGGAAGATCTGGCTAGAGAAAGAGATTCTTTCAGATGGGCTGTAGTGAATGCAATGTTGTGTAAAGGACATGCGACCTGATGATGATGATGATGATGATAAACAAATAATAGTGATTTAGTTTCTCTTGGGCTGAATATGACACACTGGACATAAATTATAACTCTCCATGTCCGATAATTCACTGCTAGATCTTGTATATCTTATTTTATGATAAGGCCCATAGTTAAACATTCACTGCTAATTGTGCTAGCTAGAGTTTCTTATCATCTTCCATATTTTCTTTTATCACCTGGTAGCCACATGAAGGTTTGGTGTGAAAGTACTCAAACCATCCTTAGCTTTATATTACAGAGTGTGTTCATGGTTCTGTGGTGAAACAATCTACCACACAGGTACTCTCATATTCCAATGGTGAGATTATATGTGACAATAAAATACAAGAGCAGTGGACAACGCTGTGGGATGATCATATCAGGCTTGACAAATGATGATACTAAAATGATTCAATATGACTGATAAATGATACTATCAAAATGATTCAATGTGACTGATAAATGATACTATCAAAATGATTCAATGTGACTGATAAATGATAATACCAAAATGATTCAATGTGACTGATAAATGATACTATCAAAATGATTCAATGTGACTGATAAATGATAATACCAAAATGATTCAATGTGACTGATAAATGATAATACCAAAATGATTCAATGTGACTGATAAATGATGATACCAAAATGATTCAATACAACTGACATATGATGATAGCAAAATGATTCAATACAACTGACAAATGATGATAGCAAAATGATTCAATACAACTGACAAATGATGATAGCAAAATGATTCAATACAACTGACAAATGATGATAGCAAAATGATTCAAAGATTGTTATACCTTAAAGACAAGATTGTTCCACTTAGGTATCAAGTTACTGAGAGGACAGCCATGATCAGAGGTACAAAATGGCACTCCACAATCCATGCACCTGAAAGAAATTGTGTCCACAGCTGTATAATGTCATCATATGTCGTCTAATCTAAAATTATTTTTAAAAAAAATGTTGTTCTGCTATAACTCTCCAACACAACCACATCAATCTCCAACACAACCACATCAATCTCCAACACAACCACATCAATCTCCAACACAACCACATCAATCTCCAACACAACCACATCAATCTCCAACACAACCACATCAATTTCTATAATAAGTTGATCTTTAACTGCCACAATTTATCAATCAGAAATGGAAGAGGGGATGTGTGTTGGTCAATGGAATTCCATCACTGCCACTCAGTCCCTCTCATCATAAATCACTGCCACTCAGTCCCTCTCATCATGAATCACTGCCACTCAGTCCCTCTCATCATGAATCACTGCCACTCAGTCCCTCTCATCATGAATCACTGCCACTCAGTCCCTCTCATCATGAATCACTGCCACTCAGTCCCTCTCATCATGAATCACTACCACTCAGTCCCTCTCATCATGAATCACTGCCACTCAGTCCCTCTCGTCATGAATCACTGCCACTCAGTCACTCTCATCATGAATCACTGCCACTCAGTCCCTCTCATCATGAATCACTGCCACTCAGTCCCTCTCATCATGAATCACTGCCACTCAGTCCCTCTCATCATGAATCACTGCCACTCAGTCCCTCTCATCATGGATACAGTCCTATAGCACTTGTTGCATTGAATGTCCTCCTCCAAAATCGACACATTCAACTGTTAGCTTATTCTACGTGTGATAACTGACTCTGTTATCAATCTGAGAATGATTTTGAACTTTTCTTGACCAGGAATAAAGCACTTCTCTTATACCAGACTGTATATCATCATCATCAAGTACTGTGCCTGCTGGTGTAGGTGATCATGTCTCTACACAACTTTTGATCTCGACAGTCATTTATCATTTCTGTTGTTGACCTTCTGCAGAATCATTCTCTTTAGCTATCTGCTATCTTTTATCTTTGCTTACCTCTATTTCTTCATCCCTTAACTTTTCCAGTTGTCACAGTATATTCCAGCTGTTACCTTCTTATTGCATGCCCAAAAAATGATGATTGTTTCTTCATAATTTTGGAAATTAGCTCTCTCTTTGCTTTTGTCTCTTTCAGAACATTTTCATTACTCATCTTAGCTGTTGGTATTCTCAACATTCTTCTGTAAATCCCAATTTATTACTGCCTCCAGTGTTTATCTTGTCTGTTGTCCTATTATCCATGATTCACATCCATATGTTAAGAATGGCTCTACATAACATTTAAGAACTCTTTTTCTTGTTTCTATTGTCAAAAATGGATTGTATAGTATCTTCCTCATTTTTTGGAAAGCTGCTTTTGCCTGAGCCATTCTGCATCTCTAAAACATCAAACTCTAAAGTAAAAAAAAACTAGTGCAATAATACATTTTTGTACCCTCAACAATGGTTTTATGTAAATGAAGCATTTTTTGTACCCTCAACAATGGTTTTATGTAAATGAAGCATTTTTTGTACCATCAACAATGGTTTTATGTAAATGAAGCATTTTTTGTACCATCAACAATGGTTTTATGTAAATGAAGCATTTTTTGTACCATCAACAATGGTTTTATGTAAATGAAGCATTTTTTGTACCATCAACAATGGTTTTATGTAAATGAAGCATTTTTTGTACCATCAACAATGGTTTTATGTAAATGAAGCATTTTTTGTACCATCAACAAATGTTTTACGTAAATGAAGCATTTTTTTCTTCAAATGAATAGAGTAATACTTCCTTTCTGACTTTTCAAGTTCTGGATAAATTTTACCATTGTTAATACATTTCGTAACGAGAGGTTTAACACACTGAGACACATCCATTTGTTTTCTTTTATGTAACATCAAGAAAATTTGACCTTAAACTTAGTTTGTTTGGACAATTTGTTTTAGAAGTCAGAAAAGTGGTCAAATAAGAGAATTATAAAGTTTTAGTGGAAATAATTGTGGAAACGTCAATAAATTAACAGGCTCAATATGCTCCAGGGTTCATTCAATACATCAGACACTAGAGCCAGATTTTGTGGCATGCAGTACAGAATGTGTTAAAATGCTGTGGAAGTTAAGGTTGTCAGAAGACACTAAAATTATAAGAGTTAAGGTTGTCAGAAGGCACTAAAATGATAAGAGTTAGGGTTGTCAGAAGGCACTAAAATTATAAGAGTTAGGGTTGTCAGAAGGCACTAAAATTATAAGAGTTAGGGTTGTCAGAAGGCACTAAAATGATAAGAGTTAAGGTTGTCAGAAGGCACTAAAATGATAAGAGTTAGGGTTGTCAGAAGGCACTAAAATGATAAAAGTTAAGGTTGTCAGAAGGCACTAAAATTATAAGAGTAAGGGTTGTCAGAGGACACTAAAATTATAAGAGTTAGGGTTGTCAGAAGGCACTAAAATTATAAGAGTTAGGGTTGTCAGAAGGCACTAAAATTATAAGAGTTAGGGTTGTCAGAAGGCACTAAAATGATAAGAGTTAAGGTTGTCAGAAGGCACTAAAATGATAAGAGTTAGGGTTGTCAGAAGGCACTAAAATGATAAAAGTTAAGGTTGTCAGAAGGCACTAAAATGATAAGAGTTAGGGTTGTCAGAAGGCACTAAAATTATAAGAGTTAGGGTTGTCAGAAGGCACTAAAATGATAAGAGTTAGGATTTCAGAAGGCACTAAAATTATAAGAGGGTTGTCAGAAGGCACTAAAATTATAAGAGTTAGGGTTGTCAGAGGGCACTAAAATGATAAGAGTTAGGGTTGTCAGAAGGCACTAAAATTATAAGAGTTAGGGTTGTCAGAAGGCACTAAAATGATAAGATATAGGGTTGTCAGAAGGCACTAAAATTATAAGAGTAAGGGTTGTCAGAGGACACTAAAATTATAAGAGTTAGGGTTGTCAGAAGGCACTAAAATTATAATAGTTAGGGTTATCAGAAGGCACTAAAATTATAAGAGTTAGGGTTGTCAGAAGGCACTAAAATTATAAGAGTTAATGTTGTCAGAAGGCACTAAAATTATAAGAGTTAGGGTTGCCAGAAGGCACTAAAATTATAAGAGTTAGGGTTATCAGGAGGCACTAAAATTATAAGAGTTAAGGTTGTCAGAAGGCACTTAAATTAAAGAGTTAGGGTTGTCAGAAGAAACTAAATTATTAGAGTTAGGGTTGTCAGGAGGCACTAAATTTATAAGAGTTAGGGTTGTCAGAAGGCACTAAAATTATAAGAGTTAGGGTTGTTAGAAGGCACTAAAATTATAAGAGTTAAGGTTGTCAGAAGGCACCAAAATAATAAGAGTTAAGGTTTTCAGAAGGCACTAAAATAATTAGAGTTAAGGTTGTCAGAAGGCACAAAATTATAAGAGTTAGGGTTGTCAGAAGGCACTAAAATTATAAGAGTTAAGGTTGTCAGAAGGCACTAAAATTAAAGAGTTAGGGTTGTCAGAAGGCACTAAATTATAAGAGTTAGGGTTATCAGGAGGCATTAAAATTATAAGAGTTAAGGTTGTCAGAAGACACTGAAATTAAAGAGTTAGGGTTGTCAGAAGAAACTAAAATTATTAGAGTTAGGGTTGTCAGGAGGCACTAAATTTATAAGAGTTAGGGTTGTCAGAAGGCACTAAAAAAATAAGAGTTAGGGTTGTCAGAAGGCACTAAAATTATAAGAGTTAGGGTTGTCAGAAGGCACTAAAATTATAAGAGTTAGGGTTGTTAGAAGGCACTTAAATTAAAGAGTTAGGGTTGTCAGAAGAAACTAAAATTATTAGAGTTAGGGTTGTCAGATGGCGCTACAATTATAAGAGTTAGGGTTGTCATATGGCACTAAAATTATAAGAGTTAGGTTTGTTAGAAGGCACAAAATAATACGAGTTAAGGTTGTCAGAAGGCACTAAAATAATTAGAGTTAAGGTTGTCAGAAGGCACAAAAATTATAAGAGTTAGGGTTGTCAGAAGGCACTAAAATTATAAGAGTTAAGGTTGTCAGAAGGCACTAAAATTATAAGAGTTAAGGTTGTCAGAAGGCACTAAAATTATAAGAGTTAAGGTTGTCAGAAGGCACTTAAATTAAAAAGTTAGGGTTGTCAGAAGAAACTAAAATTATTAGAGTTAGGGTTGTCAGATGGCACTACAATTATAAGAGTTAGGGTTGTCAGATGGCACTACAATTATAAGAGTTAGGGTTGTCATATGGCACTAAAATTATAAGATACAGAATTAGCCCAATTTATAACAAACTGTTGGTGTTACACTATAGTTATCAATATTATACTTAATTCACTTTGTGGAGGAGGCAGACAATTTGATGTCTATATCTCACATTTGGAAACACCTGTTTTCACTTTATTGAATAATTTTCCAGGGAAGTCCAAAATAAAAAAAATACAAATTTTCTAAATACTTACCTGGCAGCCTGCACACGAAGTCCCTCTTTGACTTGTTTGTGATTATATATCTCTTTCCAGTCCTTTTGGCGCTCCGTGCCCTCTCTGTATTGGTATGTAGCCCGTTTGTATTTCACAAAGCCTCTGAATAATAAAGTAAGCAACAAGCACAAGTAAGATAATGAATGCTATTATTTTGGTTCAGAAAGAATTTATTACTTTAAGGAAATATTTACCTCAAGTAATTCAAATATTCAACACATTAAAAAAAAAATAATTCACAAATGAAATGTTCTGTCTTAAAATTATTTACCGTGTCTTGTCTAAGACTGCATCCAAAACTTTGTTCTCCAGTTCAGTATTGCGAATAGCATCTTCTATGTCCACAATAGTCTTGTCAATAGCTTTCTGGTTGTCCTGGGAAAATAGAAGACAGCATTCAACTGGAAGGAAACAACAAAATGAATATCAAGCTATACTCGTATTGAGTACACTTCTTAAATTTATATACAGCAGTATGTCAAATAATTATATATAAATTAAAATATATGCAGTGTGGTCTAACCTTTTGTTACCCGAGGGCCTAATAGAATAAAGCGTGTACCATCAACTATATATTTGTGTATGTGTATATAATTTATATATATATATATATATATATATATAAGAAGCAGGCATATATATATTTATGAAATATCTGAAGGTGTAAAACCTTACAATTAAATATCTGTAACTTCTATTTCATTCTGTAGTTCCGCTGTAAGTCCTTGTTTCATAAGTGTATAGAAAAAGTGATAACAAATTGATGACGAACATAATATGAAAACTATTTGTTGAACTAACATCTTCATCCTCTAGTCTGTTGATCATGTCTTCATCATACATGTTGGACAGTGAACCTTTTCGCTGCCTTTCTCCTTGTGGTAAATTGAGCAAATTGACGTCACCATTTGCAAGCTTTGCCTCTTTTTCTTTCAAAGCTGCTAGTCTCTCTTCCTCTTCTTTCTGAATGTCAGCCAAAGCTCGCTGGTATTCATAGGGAAACACCTGCAATGAAGAAAAACATTAAAATTACGAGATCTTAACTCTTTCCAGACTTTGGCAGATTTTATGTTTTCTTTAGGTTCAGACCAGATTAGTTTTCAATATAGAAAAATTTAATCACGTGTCTTTTTTATTTTACAATTTCATGCAATAATTTAATTAAATGTGGTACATGTTATACAACACCGGAAAGGAAAATGGTTGAGGAAAATAAAAATAGCATTATATTGGTGATATCTGAAGGAAAAAAAATATATTATATATTATAAATAGTATAAAAATATTAAAAGGCAGGCAATTTTCAATTCAAAATATCATATTTCACATAACCTCTATTTTCCCCTGACTAGAAGCATGTTGCTATCCATCCTTCTCAAAATTATAAACAAACTTATCTAAAGTTCTTCAAAATACACATTACTTGATGCATTTATGTCCACAAATAATGAAATTTTCACAAGAAATGGTTTTGTGATGTGGCCAATATTTGTCAGAAAAAAACACACATTTGCTTAAAAAAAACAACCACTGTATCTAAAAATACCACATGGCAATCGAAGGATATAATTATGAAGCTTCTTATAGATAATTGCATACAAGTATTGGTGAATATTTATAAGTAATCGTTAATTTATTTTAAAATATTCAACCATATATGGTCTGAGCCGATGTGTCAGATTTTGGTCAGGTAGGTGTGCCATCATAAGTAGGGAGCCGTGATAGCTCAGTGGTTAGTGAACTGGACTACAAAGGACAAGAGGTCGGGTTCGATCTTGACCAACGGCTTAAGAGTTCACCCAGCCTTAAATGGGTACTGGATTTTTTTCTGGGAAAGTAAAGCGGCATGGGCGTAATACCAACCACATTACCCCTAGATCATGTGCCGAAGGTCTGTAATAATTATGGTCACTAACACCATATTCCCTATACACCACTTGGCGTGACGGGGATCTTTACTTACTTTTTACTATGCCTTCATAAGTGGAGTGGTTGTGTTGGTTAAAAGTCCGGAAAGAATTAACTAGAGTTGTGTTTCAATGTTTCTATTTATAGAATATAGTAAAAAGTAAGTAAAGCGCCCCGTCACACCAAGTGGTGTTATAGGGAATATGGTGTTAATGTCCATAATTTGTATAGACCTTTGGCACATGATTTTTTGGGTAATGTGGTCGGTATTATGCAGATGCTGCTTTACTTTCCCAGAAAAAATCCGGTACCCATTTAAGGCTAGGTGAACCCAGAAGCCATAAATCAGGATCGAACCCGACCTCTTGTCTTTTGTAGTCCAGTTCACTAACCACGGTACTATTGATTGGCATGTTTACTCAAAGTGAGGACCATGCAAATGAGAAACATATTACAATAACAGGAACCTTAACAACAACAACAAAAACAGGTAGCCTGAGATTATCTCTCTTTTGACACTACTAAGCCAATATTTTTTCATTGTCTAACTACGTGGATTGTCTCAGTAAATAAAGTTTGTAAGGGAGTCCTTGATATCTTTATCAAATTGTCTCTTGGAATGCCTTTCTTCTTAATTTTTCAGGAACTATTTACCATATCGTAAGTTATATTATAATATAATTCAACAGTGAAGCTAAAGACTAAAACAATTTCAACAAAACACATAATCACACGAGCAGACACACACACACACATATACTGGACATACAAATTATTCAAATTGTTAATGTCTCTCATTTTAGTTCAGTATTCTGGTGTTGATTTAATTCATTAAGAAATTATCAAAAGTCCATCCATATAATAATGTAAAAAAATACAAATAAATAAATTACATACACAAATACAGGGAAGTAAAAAGCATTATTTAATGGGTTTCTTCATTTGAATTTTCTGGGCCAAAATTTGATATAAAATAGCAAAAAAACACTCTTGAAAATTGCAGGTAACATGTACAAAGGAAAAATGAAAAAAAAAAAATATTCATCATCATCATCATCATCATGTACCATACCGGTTGGCGTAGGTGATTATGTCCTTCCACAATCTTCTATCTACAGTGCACCGTATCAGTTCTGTTGTTGACTGCTTTCCATGCCATGACACCAAGCTATCCAGTATTTTCTCTCTTTGTCGTCCGCGATCTCTCTTTCCTTTTATTTTGCCAGTTGTAACAAAGTATTCCAACTTTCCTCTTCTCATGATGTGCCTGAAAAATGTTGATTGTTTCTTTCTGATGTTTTTTAGGAGCTGCCTTTTTATGTTGGCCTCTTTGAGAACTTCCTCATTGGTCTTTTTAGCTGTCCAGGGAATTTTCAACATTCTTCTGAGAAATCCCATCTCTGTGGCCTCTAATCGTCTTTTCTTTTGTTTGTCTACTGTCCATGATTTGCTTCCATAGGTCAGAATTGGTTCTATATAGCACCGATGAACTCTCTTTCTCATTTCTATTGACATAGATTTGTTGCAAAAGATATTTTCATTTTCTGAAATGCTATTTTGGCCTGAGCTATTCTGCTTTTTATTTCTGTGGTGCATCTTCCATCTGATGTTATTATTGTGCCCAAGTATTTGACGCGTTGCACTTGTTTCAGATTTGTCTTGTTTATTTTTATACTGCATGCTGGTGATGATTGATTTTTCGATATGACCATTACTTCTGTTTTCTTACTATTCAGACTGAGACCTTTCTTGATGCTTTTTTTTACTATTATGTCTATCATTTCTTGTAGTTCATTCTCTGTCTCTGCTATTAAGACTGTGTCATCCGCATATTGCAAATTATTTATGTTGTGACCGTTGACTTCAATTCCTTTTTTGTCTACTATTTATCTCATAATGTGTTCGCTGTAAAGTGAAAACAAATCCGGCGACAGAACACAGCCTTGTCTGACTCCTTGTTATATAAGTTGTAATTGTCCTGTTTGGTTGTTAATTCGTATTTCTGCTGTTTGTTGCCAGTACATGTTTTTTATTATATTTAAAAATATAATAAAATGGTATGGTTAAAGCTTCACGTAACAAGTGGACAATACAAATCAGAACGACATTTCAGCGCAATAGGCCTTCAACAGGAACAAAAATACAACACACACAAATATGTATTAAAAAATCAATAATAAAAAAATGGAACTAGGAGAAATGAAAAGAAATTAAGAATAAAATATTCCCTGCACGTATGAATGTGGAAAGAACAGAAGTGCTTAATGTCCACTTATGTAAACAAATGTACAACTATTTTGAGCACATGTCACAAAATGATAACAGACGATTTAAAGGAGGGGTAGCAACAGATGTGACCTGGCAGGTCTCAGGAAAATACCTTGATAAACTCAGTTTGTTCTGTGTTCCAGTTGTCTAGAATGAACTTGGCAATTGCTGATCCTGTGACAGTCTGGAAATCTGTCAATAGGTTGAAGACAAAGTCAAGATCATCCTTGTTGTTCAAGGGCAGTAATTCCACAGATTCTTTGTTGCAACGCTCATTAAACATCTTCAGCCTTTGAGAAAGAAACATTAGGAAAAGAAAACGATGAACAATCAGCATCAAGTACCGTCCACAACTTTATATCTCTACAGCTGCCTATCAAATTTTGCTGTTTACTTCCTACCAAACTGCTCACCCAAACTATCTCGTATCTTTTCTCATGAGGCCTTATTTTCTATTTAACAATGACTACTTTGGTTCTATTTTTGAGGATAACTCTGTGAGCACCGACACAAATCATTATGTGATAGCACGGTGACAGGGGCTGGCCAAAAATGTAAAAAAAAAACAAATATTAAAATTCCTTGTTACTATTACATGTTTTTGCTTTTCTAACAAGAAAAAAACTCTCTGGACTAGTAACTGAATATACCATTCATCATTCTGAGAAGTTTCAGCACTAACAATGTTCATTTAGTAAGTAAAAAGTATAGTACCCCCGTCACGCCAAGTGGCGTATAGGGAAATATGGTGTTAGTGACCCTATATTTTACAGACCCACAGCACATGATTTTTGGGGTAATATTACGCCCGTGCTGCTTTACTTTCCCAGAAAAAAATCCGGTATCCATTTAAGGCTTGGTGAACCCGGAATGCCGTCGGTTGGGATCGAACCCTACCCCTTGTCCTTTGTAGTCCAGTTCACTAACCACTGAGCTATCGCGGCTCAATGTTCATTTAGGTTAATAAAAAAAAGTTTTAAACAAGTCACCATCGATCACAACCACTGCCAGTAAAAAGTCGTGTGACCCACATATTTAAACACGATCAAGAGAAAACTGTGGCACAGATATTAAATTTTTTTAAAAATCTGTAATAACTATATAGGTCATAAGTCATTTACATTTAAATGGTGTCTCTGTGGCGCATAGTTATTGTTTTAAAGCATTAATTATTTTTTCCAATAACACAGTAGGAATACTAGATATCTAGGTCCACCTGCTCTCTAAAAATGCAGCTATAAATTATTACTGATTTATTTTACATATTATAAAGAGAATATTGCAGAGAATAATATACAATTGTCAAATTAATATAATTAAATTCTGTTTTAAGTGTTTGCAGAAGATGTATTTTAAAAAAACATTCAGGAACTATATTTTATGGAGTGTATAATGATGATGTCATTGTTCTTTAATTATCTGTGCACTGCCTTAAAAGTACTAAAACAAGGGACACACCTAAAAGATCGGTATCAAGGCCCTGTGTTCTCTGTTTCCTCAATCTCCTCTTGCCTCAGTTTCTCTAGTTGTTTCCTTCCAATATTTCCTTGTGATGTTGGAAACTAGATTTCTTTATACTTTGGCCTCTACAAAGCACTAAATGACAATCTAGCTGTAGCAACAAATTTCTTACTTGTCATAGCAGTAGGCAATGCCACCTGACATGCCAGCAGCAAAGTTACGGCCTGTCAATCCAAGAACAATGACACGTCCTCCTGTCATATACTCGCAACCATGATCACCACAGCCCTGAGAAAATATTGAACATACATTTCTGATGGTGTCTAGAGACTCTTTCATGCAGGTAGTGCAAAACTCCCTTACATAGAATTATCTATCTATCTATCTACTGTCCTTTCGAGCCAAAGACGGCACATAGGGCAGAACCACAATCTCAAAAACAGAAAACCTTGCGTGTCAAAATGGCACATATTGCAGAGATCACTGCTTCTAAAAGAAGACATAGAATTAACTAGGTAAAAAATCCATGTCACATGGTATGTAAAAGTAAAAGGTGGGAAAAAAAGACCAAAAAAAAAAAAAAAATAACCACAAAAAAAACAAAAAAAAAAAACAGGTGAAGGAGTATAATCACAGTGGTAGATAATCCACCTGATTATAAACACAAATTACCACAGCAAAAACAAAAAATGTATTTATAAACACAAATTACTTCAGCAAAAACTGTACTTTTAACAATAAACATAAATTACATCAGCGGAAGCTATAACCTTAAAAACAAATAATTACCTCAGCAACGGCTGTTGCCCCAGAATTCCTCACACAGAACCTCTCAGCTGCCTGGCCTCTGAAGAAAACCTTCCCAGATGTGGCTCCATACAGACAAACATTACCAACAACAATGTTGTCCTCAGTCTTGAAGGATTCAGGCATAGTCTTGGGGGGGACAATCACTACTTCTCCTCCAGACAAGCCCTAACAAGGGGTCATAATTTTATGTTAAAAGAAAGTCAAGAACTCTGACACAAGCATTTAATATGCATAAAGAGAAATAATATACTGACAACAGAAAAGAGAAAAAAAGGTAACATCCAAACTGGATATGAAATATTTCTATGTATTGTCCTTACAAGCTGAAGATGGCATACAGGAAAGACATTTTAGATTCTCTATGTCTGGCAATCCTTGTTATCAAGTGACAGACCTTGAATGTTCAAGTTGTATCTTGCTACATGCCCCTGTTCTGGGAGAGTTGATCAATCTCGGTGAGGGAGCTGATGTGTGCTGCTGTTGCCTCCCATCAGTGTTATTTTCAGTGTTGCTTTAAGTCTGCTTCTTTTTCTTGTACCCTCTGGTTCCCATTTGAGGCTTGCATTGAGATTATCTTGTCTCTTCTTGATTCTCTCATCATATGGCCAACATATGACCACCTTCTTCTCTTGATTATTTATGATATTTTTGGATACTTTGTCATTTCTCTTATTCATGCTGTAGCCTTGAATTCATTCCATGGTAAACCAAATATTTGTCTGAGGAATCTGTTTTATAATGCATATATAATTTGTTTTCTATTTTGAAATATATATATATATATATATATATATGAAATAATTCTTACTAACTATAGGTGTCAGTCCCTTACACATGAGCTATGAACTATCGGTGCCAGTCCCTTACACTTGAGCTATGAACTATCAGTGCCAGTCCCTTACATAATGAGCTAAGAACTATCAATGCCAGTCCCTTACACATGAGCTATGAACTATCGGTGCCAGTCTCTTACAAATGAGCTATGAACTATCGGTGCCAGTCCCTACACCTCAGCTATGAATTTACGAACTCAATACAACAATAATAAAGGCTGGTGATTCTGTTTCAGTCTGACAACTTTTAAAGTTGCATGCGCTGGAGCATTTCGACATAAAAAAATAAAAGTATTCTTTAAGACTAAACTTGTTGCATTAACATTACATTAATGACAGATACAACCTGCAGATATAATAGATCACTGCTACAAGCTTTACAATGATGAATTTTTGTCTATCAAGAAGTAAGCTTAGTTTAGACTGGTCTCACCTTACAAACGTAGTCATTTGCATCTCCCTCCAAGTACACACTGACACCTTTGGCTAGGAATGCACAGAAGCTCTGTCCTCCAGACCCACTTAGATTGATCTCAATGGATTTGTGTGGAAGACCTGCCTCAACTGTTCGTCTGCAAACATATTTACATTTTATACATTTATTTAAACTTCAACAGGATAATATGAGTTTTTCTAAATAGTGTGGTAGGAGATTTTTGGTCGGCTGTTGGGGACGTGCAGCTTTGAGATGTAAGTTCTGCTAGAATGGCAAAAAGTCTCTTACAGGCTAACATATATGATGTCATGATAAATTAGCTAAAGAGGGAGGGAGATTACCACAAGAGAACCATTCGCTCAGTTATGATGAAGCCAAATCCATCTTCAAAGGTCAGTTCCATGAAAAATGGAAACGAGAACACCCAAAGCATAACGAGAGTGACAGATACCACCAACTATCAAGGAGGGATCAAGTCATCATACTTCGTCTACGCACTGGCCACAATAGAATGAGAAATCACATGTTCACCAAATTCAAAATAGGTAAACCAGCCTATGCCACTGTACACCGGACAATATGACTACAAAACATGTTCTACAGGATTGCCCCCAGTACACAGACCTGAGAAGAGCAATGTGGTCCATGCCCACCTTCCTGGAAGAGAAACTATATGGGGCAATCGATTCGCTTAAACAACAGACAGCTGACTTCATGAGAGAGTCTGGAATCCTACTCTGATTGAGTCTTGATCGCAGAGAGAGAGCGAGAGAGAGAGAGAGATATAATGTCAAACTTGCATTACCCTTCTAATATCTACAGATTTAAAACTCTTACTGGGCACACACAAATTGTATAAAATATGAAAAAAGCTTATCAATATACACATTCAATAATTATGTTTTTAAAGAACCTGATTCAGTTATAAATCATAAAGATAAGATGTCATTAATTATTAACAATAATACTAATTGAATAGCAGTAGAAAATGTGCATACTTTGAGATCTCATAACTTAAGGTGGCTCCAAATGTTCGGTCCTCGTTACAGATTGGCAGATCAATCTTGACATGTTTCTCTTTGCCATCAAGCACATCCCTGGCCAGCTCAATGACTTTATTATCCTAATAACAAACAATAACAATAACATCAAGAATAGGAACTCATTGAAAGATGCACACCACTTGGGGTTGAAATAGAAAGAAATATATCATTTGTTTAAAGTGTGCATTCAAGAAGAGAGCAGATGACTTATTAAAGAAATAAAATCTACTATTGAATGACGTCCTGATGTTCTGTTTTCTACCGAACCTTCCACATTAATAATCTACTATATCTATTTTCCTAAATTATTATCATGTGCCATATCGGTTGACATAAATGTGATCTTCATGACCTTCCACAACTATCCACTGTGCATCGTATCCATTCTGTTGTTGACTGACTGTTTTCCATGCTTTGACACCAAGCTATCTATTAATTATTAATTTCTCTCTTTGTCATCCGCTAAAAAAAAATTGGACTTGAAATCAACAGGAACAAAAAAAGATAATACTCCAGAAGGCAATAAGGCAATATATATCTCGATGGAAAGAGTAGACCACTATATTATATATATATATATATATATATATATATAGTAGTATAGATCAAGAAGATGAAACATAGAAAGAGATCAGAAGCAGGATAGCAAAAGCAGCAGCGAATTTTAAAAACCTGGACAAAACATGGAAATCAAAAATACTAAATAAGAAAGCCAAACTTAGAATACTCAACTCAAACATATTATCAACATTTATCTATGTATGTGAAAGCTGGAAAACAATAATGGAGATTGTGAGAAAAGTAAACGCTTTTGAAGACAAATGCCTAAAAAATTACTCTGTGTACAATGGAATGAATTCAAGACTATTAAGAAAAGAGAAATGGTCATGCAACCAAAGATCTCATCGACAATTAAGAAGAGAAGATGGACATGTTGGACATGTACTGAGAAAAGACAACAAGAGAATTCCAAAACAGGCTCTTATATATGGAACTATCAGGAAACATAAAAAAGGAAGACCTAAAGAGACACTGAAAAGAACACTTATAAGAGAAGCAAAGTTGGCAGACACAGACTAATTAGATAAGATCGAGCATCTCAACCAGAATAGAGATAGGCAGCAAAAAACACTACGAGCCCATCAAGAATAAAAATGTTGCTTTATGTATGAATGAAGATACACTGAAAAAAATACCTACCACTCATTCTTGAGATTGATATTTTATTGGAGTGGTTCACATTTGTGACAATGCACAAAGATATGAATATTCTAGAACAGTTAATTGTTATGCTATTTATGAGAATAAATATTTCGAATGTTGGCAAATTTTACTCTTCATCATCATTATGTGCCGTACCGGTTGGCGTAGGCGATCATGTCCTTCCACAATCTTCTATCTACAGTGCATCGTATCAGTTCTGTTGTTGACTGTTTTCCATGCCATGACACCAAGCTATCCAGTATTTTCTCTTTTTGTTGTCCGCGATCTCTCTTTCCCTTTATTTTTCCAGTTGTAACCAAGTATTCCAACTTTCCTTTTCTCATGATGTGCCCGAAAAATGTTGATTGTTTCTTTCTGATGTTTTTTAGGAGCTGTCTTTTTGTGTTGGCCTCTTTGAGAACTTCCTCATTGGTCTTTTTAGCTGTCCAGGGAACTTTCATTGAAATTACAAACCAATCAAATAGCACCATCTAAAATCATGCAGAATAAATATCTCTGTCTAGGAATGTACTTACCAGCCGCTTTTCAAGCTCAAAATCTTGAGCAACACTGCCTCCTTTGATGTTTGTGCCAGGTCGGAGTTCAAGTGCATTCTTCAGAATGTGAGTGAAGTCAAGCAGGCTGGTCTTGTCATTATTGGGATCTGGAGAAAACTTGAGCTTGTCTGTCCGACCAACCAACTCCTGGAATGTTCTGAATCCCATTGCAGCCATGTGGCGTCGCACCTGAGCCATGAAAGAGTTGCATCATCAGAGCAATAACTCCACAATTAAATAAAAGTTGCAACAATACCACAGTCTCTGTCTTTTATCACTCATAATATATGTTTTATCAATGATAAATAGATTGGTGGTTGGTTGATTGCGTTCGCCCAATGACTAAATTACTACATAAATAGATTAACATTAAATATATAGAGGCTGGAGACAGTCTCTTTGGTCATGAACAAGTATATATAATAGATGAATAGGAAAACAAAATGAGATCAATAGTACTTCACTAAATGAATAATACAGTAATTTGTCAATTTGTAGTTATTTTGTGCTGAATATATATTGTAAGCTTAAGAGTCAATGCAGCAGGAGGTTGATGAATGGGAGTCAAGACCTAGGCAGGCCCACCTCCCTTAGAGTGTCATGAAGCTAAAGGGCTGAAACACTTGCTTGATGGGTGTCTTCTTATGATCAGATTGCCTCCTGCTGCGAAGCTCTGTATAAAGAGTTTACTATTACTTTGTCTCTCACTCACTATCTTTCAAAATCATACAATGAAATTCACCTACCTCTTCTGCAAGCAAAAACAGGTAGTTGATAACATACTCTGGTTTGCCAGAAAATTTTGCTCGGAGTTCTGGGTCCTGTTAGAAACAAATATTTCAGAGAGAGAGATATGCAAATAAATGCAGTGCTGCTGTAAAGCTGTCAGTAAGAACAATAAAAAAATAGAGACAACTGTCGCTTTATATAGATAATAAATAACAACAAAACAACTCGACTTTGTGGCCTGATACAAGTATTCTGCCTGTTGAGACAAAATGAAACTAGAGAAACAGATAAATAGATTATAAATTGAATAACATTTGGACCAGCACAGCACACAGATAAGAATTTTGTTTCTATTTCTTTACTTAGTTTTAAACGTAATTAAGTACATAATTTATTTATATATTTGTCTAAATGTTTGTTTATTTTTTGTTTCCCCACAGAAGGCTTATACCAAGACACAATGTCATGTTGTTATGTCTCTTCTATTATCCACATAAAGCTGCAACAATACCACAGTCTCTGTTTTTATCACTCGTAATATTATGTTTCATCAATGATAAATAGGTTAACATTAAATATATACAGGCTGGAGACAGTCTCTTTGGTCAAGAACAAGTATAGATAATAGATGAATAGGAAAACAAAATGAGATCAAAAGTACTTCACTAAATGAAGGACATGAATCAAATGTGAGAAGAAGAATATATGTTTAGCAAAGAGTGTGTTAAAAGCTATGACAATAAGATAGCAATTGCTTATTTGTAACATTGACAGAAGTGGCTACTCTAACAGGACAAGTGTTTAGAAGACATTTGTAAAACTATCAAGTAAATGGTTAAGTTACCTGAGTGGTTTTGTTAGAGACAAAAGGAACAAGCAATGTCATTTATATCATAAGATCTTTAGTAGAAAGAGCCATAGAGGTGAAAACAGATCTATACCTATGTTTCATAGATTACACCAAGGCATTTGACAAAGTAAAGCACCAAGAAATAATCAACATTTTAGAAAGCATAAACATAGACAGCAAAGATCTAAGAATAATAAAGAACATGTACTGGCAACAAACAGCGGCCATAAGAACTGGAAACCAATTGGGAATGTTTCAACAAATAAAACAGGGTGTTAGACAAGGTTGTGTGCTGTCACCAGATTTGTTTAATATTTATAGTGAGATTATTTTAAGATCCATAAGGGGCATGCCTGGAATAACAATTGGAGGTCATAATATAAATAATCTAAGGTATGCTGATGATACAGTCTTAATCGCTAAGAGTGAAAATGAGTTACAAGAAATGTTGGACATTATAGTGAAGGAAAGCAAAATAAAGGACTCTGCCTTAATAGCAAAAAGACAGAGGTAATGGTAACAACAAAGAAAAAGACATCACCTCAGTGCAAAATAAAGACAAGTGGAACAATATTAAAACAGGTAAATGAATTTAAATATTTGGGAACTTTGTTAACCTCAGACGGAAGATGCACAAAAGAGGTGAGATGCAGAATGGCTCAGGCAAAAGCAGCTTTCCAAAAAATATGGAAAATACTATGCAATCCATTTTTGACACTAGAAACAAGAAAAAGAGTTCATAAATGTTACGTAGAGCCAGTCTTAACATACGGATGCGAGTCATGGACAATAGGACAACAGACAAGAAAATCACTAGAGTCTGTAGAAATGTTGTTTTACAGAAGAATGTTGAGAATACCATGGACAGCTAAGAAGAGTAATGAAGAGGTTCTGAGAGAGGTCAAAGCAAAAAGAGAGCTAGTTTCCAATGTTAGGAAGAGACAATCATCATTTTTTGGCCATGTAATGAGAAGAGAACAACTTGAATATATTGTAACAACTGGAAAAATTGAGGGACGAAGAGATAGAGGGAAGCAAAGAGAAAAAATAACAGACAGCTTAAGAGAATGGCTTGGCAGAAGGTCAACAAAAGAAATGATAAATAGCTGCTGAGATCGAAAGTTGTGGAGAGACATGATCACCTACGCCACTAGGCCCGGTACTTGATGATGATGCCCTGAGTGGCTACATCAACAGGACAAGCGTTGAGATAACATTAGTAAAACTATCAAGTAAATGGTTAAGTTACCTGAGTGGCTACATCAACAGGACAAGCGTTGAGATAACATTAGTAAAACTATCAAGTAAATGGTTAAGTTACCTGAGTGGCTACATCAACAGGACAAGTATTGAGATGACATTAGTAAAACTATCAAGCAAATGGTTAAGTTACCTGAGTGGCTACACCAACAGGACAAGTGTTGAGATGACATTAGTAAAACTATCAAGTAAATGGTTAAGTTACCTGAGTGGCTACACCAACAGGACAGGTGTTGAGATGACATTAGTAAAACTATCAAGTAAATGGTTAAGTTACCTGAGTGGCTACACCAACAGGACAAGTGTTGAGATGACATTAGTAAAACTATCAAGTAAATGGTTAAGTTACCTGAGTGGCTACACCAACAGGACAGGTGTTGGGATGACATTAGTAAAACTATCAAGTAAATGGTTAAGTTACCTGAGTGGCTACACCAACAGGACAAGTGTTGAGATGACATTAGTAAAACTATCAAGTAAATGGTTAAGTTACCTGAGTGGCTACACCAACAGGACAAGTGTTGAGATGACATTAGTAACACTATCAAGTAAATGGTTAAGTTACCTGAGTGGCTACACCAACAGGACAAGTGTTGAGATGACATTTGCGCATCATGGTGCAGCCTAACACAATAAGTGGTGCTGTGCTAAAGCCAAATTCATCTGCTCCAAGGAGTGCAGCAATAACAACATCCCTGCCTGAAGAATGCAAGATAGTTAGCATGGTAATCTTAGCACAATACACATTATTGTTTATACAATGGAACAGTATCTGATGTGATTACATAGGAATAAAGTAAATGGGGGAGGAGGAGGAATGGATAAGTGAAAGAAGGAAAAATCATATAAGGATATGTTTTTTTGTTGCGTTGCTTTTACTTCTGAGAAGTCCCTAGAGATTAGGAACTGAATTTTGCATGTTAATCCATTTTTCCCTGGCAGCACAGGGGTCCCTCGCCGCACAGACAGATAACTCCGTCTTTGGAGGTACTCACATTTTTTTCTGTCTATGAGTAATTGACGTTTCAAACCGGACCTCGCTGCTGAGACCATAGGTGGTTGCCGCAGAGAAAAATCATAAATAAGAATCCCAACTAGTACATCCGGGATTTGAACCCACAACCTTCTGTCTCGAGGCCGGCATCTTGCCTCAAGATCAGCCACTCCCCATATAAGGATAAATTAAAAAATTGAGAGGTCACACGTCTTTGATTTGTGTTAATATTCAAATTATTTATGAGTAATGACAATGACATGTGATGAGAAGAGATAATAATCGAATAGCAAAGCAAGCCCTCATATGGGAAACAACAGGTAAAAGAAAAAGAGGAAGACCCAGGGAGACACTGAGAAGAACATTGATGAGAGAGGCAAGAGCAGCAGGAATCGGCTCCCTCAATGAGATAGAACTGCTTGCACAGAACAGAGACAGATGGCGAGATTTGATAAAATATCTTTAAAAGAAAACTGCTAGAACAAAAATTCATATAGGAGAAGGTGTATCTTGGTCTACGCCCTATGGGCCGGTTACGGCTCGAAAGGTCAATAGATAGAATGACAATGAGAGTCTCACACATCTTTGAGTGAGTTGTGTGAATATATTTTATTTAAAGTAAAGTAAAATATGAAACTTGAATCAGCATCTTAGCACACGAGTTTTCACCCACATGTACTCAGCCGCCTATTCAGAAGTGTTCAGAGACAGGGACAGTGTCGCCTCAAGCATCTAAAACCACTTTGCGAGGTGGCATTCCTCACCTTCCCAGAGTACCACCCTAGTACCCATTTCTGCCAGCGGCTGGGTCGACAGCAGGGGTATTTTTTTCCAATCATGTGTACAATTTACACCTCTTCCAGCGGGAATCGAACACGGGTTGTCCGAATGTCGGTAGCCCAGTCGGGTGGTTTTCCCAACTAGACTACCGAGGCCCCCATAATGTTTTAATGATTTATGGGTAATGACAATGATAAATCAGCAGACTTGCTTCTTAAAAACTTTCATGAAATCTTCAGAACTTGATGAAAGAAATGTTTATTATGTGTGTCAGAACACGACACAGCAACTAATGAGTTAGTGAATCTTACATGTTGGTAGTGCAGTGGCAAGTTTGGTTTGACTACAAGGATGTGTTTTATAAGCAGCTACTTAGTGGTTCCGGTACCAATGAATGAGGTAATGCAGATGCTTTTGGTTTCCAGTAAAATGTTTGAGGTTTCATAGAAGGACCACAAAAGTTTCCAGAGAATGCTGGTCACAACCCTCAAAACATCAATCCTAACGATCTTCTTAATAAATCTCGGAGCCTATTTCAAACAACAATAATATAAAAATATGTTTCAACCATGATTAGCTAAAAAAACAGGAGGTCTCATGTGCATGTTAAAGAACCCCTGATAGCTGGAAATCTAAAAGAGTAAGCCAAAAATGGCTGCTGCCTGGGCAAAAGTGATAAGAAACAAATTACTGAAAAACATCAAAACTCTCAAAGACAAAAAATAGCACTAGCTCTGAAATCTGAGAATACCTGCCTGTAAGGTGAGGGACATTCGAGCACATGGCTGCTGGTGTGAAAACTAGAAAAAGGTGATGATCAAACAAAATTCAGTCCCTTGGGGCTTTGCTAGAGATATAAAGCTGGTATACACAAACAGAGGAAGGACTGAGCGAATGTTTCCCAATAGAAACTGGGGTTAAACAAGGATGTATTTTATCGCCCTTGTTATTTGGAATTGTTATGGACTTCATAATGAAGAAATGCTGCACTGGTAATAAAGGCATCGAATGGATACAAGGAGACCATTTGGAGGACCTCGACTTTGCTGATGACATAGTTCTCATCAGCAGTCAGATAAAAACGATGCAGGAAAACACAAATGAACTATCATCAATAGCCAGCAAAATTGGGCTTGAGGTCAATCATGAAAAGACTAAAGTCATGAAAAGTTTAATTCCAACAAGTGACAAAATATACATGGAAAACAAACCAGTAGAAGAGATCGATCACTTTATCTATCTTGGAAGTCACATTGATCGAGAAGGGGATACGAGCAAAGAAATTAGAATCAGACTGGCTAAGGCAGCAATGTCTTTCAGAAGCCTTGAAAAGTTGTGGAAATCAAAACTCATTAGCACAAACACAAAACTTAGGCTATTCAAATCAAATGTACTATCAACCCTTACGTATGCGTGTGAAAGCTGGAAAACAACAAGAGATATAGAAACAAAGTTGAACGCATTCGAAAATAAATGTCTAAGGAAAATACTTGGTATAGAATGGAACGAATTCAAAACAAACGAGGAAATTAGAGAAATCGCCAATCAACCACTAATATCTTCAGTAATAAAGAAAAGACGATGGTCATACGTTGGACATGTGATGAGAAGAGATAATAATCGAATAGCAAAGCAAGCCCTCATATGGGAAACAACAGGAAAAAGAAAAAGAGGAAGACCCAGGGAGACACTGAGAAGAACATTGATGAGAGAGGCAAGAGCAGCAGGAATCGGCTCCCTCAATGAGATAGAACTGCTTGCACAGAACAGAGACAGATGGCGAGATTTGATAAAATATCTTTAAAAGAAAACTGCTAGAACAAAAATTCATATAGGAGAAGGTGTATCTTGGTCTACGCCCTATGGGCCGGTTACGGCTCGAAAGGTCAATAGATACACAAACAAGCAACCATAAATAAAACACTGAAAAAATATACATAATTCAGGATATACACAAACAAGCAACCATAAATAAAACACTGAAAAAAAAGACATAATTCAGGATATACACAAAGTTTGTGAATTGTAGAAAACAGGACATTTTCTCCATACTATGTGGCAGAATCTTGCAGTTTTATTTAGGATATGCAACACTGCAATGTTATTGAATTTTGAGGCATTATCTGCAGTGAAGTATTATACACCAAAGTATTATTTTATCTGTAGAAGTCATTTAAGAAGAATGCACGACTGTCAATACCTGTTCTAATCTGGCCATCAGTCTGCAAGACAACTCTTGACCTCAAATCATTCATCGTCAAGATCTGGTGAGTCTCAGCAATGCCCAACTCCCAAGGAAGCCCAGCATTCTTAATGCCTGTCCAACTGCTAGCACCAGTACCACCATCATGTCCTGAGATGACAATATGCTCTGCTTTCCCCTGAGAGACAGATTTAGAACTGTTTAACAATGGGTAATTAGTACAAGACCTTTAACTATTGTAGTGATTACAAAAATAAACAAGTAGTAGCAATAAAAAAAACTCAAACATGCCATAAAAGATTGGGATGGGTAAAATGTGTTTTCTTTCTTCTCTCTGGCATTCACCTGATCGCTTATAAAGGAATGAATAGTTCTCTTTGCCCTCCACCATTAAAAGGACATTATGTGGGCACAGATGAATTGTGTTGTGTTTATTTGCAAATTTTGGCCAGACACCTCTGACTTCAGTACAGCATTTTTGGGTACCAGGCTGCCTCCTCTCCTCAACCCCTGGATAGTCTGTTTCCATAAACACCACTGGGAGGTGGAGCATGGTCTTCATCAGTTCTGTTGTTCACTGATCCTGGCACGTACAGTCAAATGTGAATCACTGACTGCACTCAGCTATATTGTTCACTGATTCTAGCGCGTACAGTCAAATGTGGATCACTGACTGCACTCAGCTCTATTGTTCACTGATTCTGGCACATACAGTCAAATGTGGATCACTGACTGCACTCAGCTGTTGTTTATTGATTCTGGCACATACAGTCAAATGTGGGTCACTGACTGCACTCAGCTCAGTTGCTGGGTGGGCATCTTGGCACCCTCAAATGTGTTCAACAAGTTAAAAGTAGGAAATTCTGATGACTACGACACTGATACAGAATGGCAGGGGGCCTCGGTAGCCTAGTTGGGAAAACCACCTGACTGGACTACCGACATTCGGACAACCCATGTTCGATTCCTGCTGGGAGCAGTGTGAATTGTACTCATGGTTGGAAAAAAAAAATACCCCCACGGTCGACCCAGCCGTTGGCAGAAATGGGTACCAGGGTATTACCCTGGGGAGGTAAGGAATGTTGCTTCGCATCTGAGTTTCGATGCTTGAGGCGACACTATACAGAAATATCCTAACATTTCTGGATAAGTGGCCGAGCACATATGGGTGTAAACTCGCATGCTAAGATGCCGCTTCAAGTTTTGTACTTTACCTTTACAGAATGGCAACAAATAGAGCTTGTCCAGCTATGGTTTCCCTAACTTTAATATTCTAAAAACTAGGCTAACAAATATTGAACTATTCCAGATAGCAAGTTAACTATGTTTAATGATGTCTGCACTTAAATACTTTCTGCTGACTCCATTAAGAATCAATTTTTGTATGGGTTATGGTAGAGATGTTGAGCACAAAGGCTAAAGAGTGTCCTATAACATGTAGGGGAGTAAAGTATTAAACTTGATTGTATTTAGAGGTGGGGGTGGGTGTGAATGTACTCTTCCACGAAGTTATTATCTTCCCCAACTCCGATACTTATTGTTTTTTCAACAAGGTTGACTGTAGAGCCGAAGGCTGGAAATGAACTCAGTTTATTTTGTTACCAAGGCTCAGTATAGATTCTGACACTCCCCAAAGAACACAAACTTAGCAAAAGGAAAACTAAATTATTCATTTTCGTTACAAGAATTAGAAACTCTATTATTCTTTAGCTAAATTAATTTTTGCTTACCAGACGTACAGCAAATGCTCAGTATTCATCATCATTATTTGCCATACCAGTTGGCGTAGGCGGTCATGTCTTTCCACATCTTCTATCTACAGTGCATAGTATCAATTCTGTTGTTGACTGTTTTCCATGCCATGACACCAAGCTATGCAGTATTTTCTCTCTTTGTCATCAGCGATCTCTCTTTCCTTTTATTTTGCCAGTTGTAACCAAGTATTCCAACTCTCCTCTTCTCATGATGTGCCCGAAAAATATTGATTGTTTCTTTTTGATGTTTCTTAGGGGCTCCTTTTTTGTATCCCTTTTGCTCAGAATTACATAGATAATTTTATGACATATGTGATCAATTTGTAGACAGTGATAAAAGAAAGCATAGAAAGTATGTGTAGCTGTGATGAAACCACCCATAAAAGATCTTTTAAATGATTCAAGTGTTTGAAATGAGTCAACCCAGACTGGAATTGCCGGAATTAATAAATCATGTGTGGTATGAATGGGGTGGCACAGATGAAATAACAGAGAATAAATGTTGTTGTTGTTATGATCATCATCACAACTGCACAGTGGATGAACCCATAGGTGCTTGGGTATCCCCCTTGAGAATCTCAAGAAAATCTGAGGAGAATCCTAGCCAATGGGCACAAACTCCATAGCATGGCCTGAGATCTACAGAGAATAGATGTGTTTGCTGCCTGTTGAATGACCAATCATCTACTGATCTGTCTGGATGTCAGTTATACTAACCAATAAGTACATGATAATGTTAGTGTTTATGACTAACTAACTATAAGACCAGACTTATAGAAATACAAAAATAAGATCTATTTATCTATTGAGCTTTCGAGCCATGGCAGGCCCATAGGGCATAGACCCAGGTACTCTTTCTCTTTTTCTAAATTTTTTTTCTAGCAATCTCAATCCTTGCAAAAAACATTTATCAGATCCTGTCATTTGTCCCTGTACTGTTCAAACATCTCAATCTCATTGAGGGAGCCATTTAAAAATAAGACAGAAGTTATTAAATTATAAAATATGTTGTTATTGGCAACTCATTATTATCTTATTCTACACTGCAGATAACAAAAAATGTATTTTCCTGACCTTTGCCACACCAGAAGCAACAATTCCAACACCAACCTCAGACACAAGCTTGACACTGATGCGGGCTGATGGGTTGGCACATTTCAGATCATAAATTAGCTGCAATTGAACAAAATTATTAGAAATTATCATCAAATTGTCAGTACCTCATGAAGCACAAGTCTGTTGTGACTCAACAGAAACATTTTGGGCTCTTGTTTTTCTATATGTCAACCTTCTTGATTTGTTTCATAAAACATTTGTGGCAAGTTTAATCATACTGATATATATACATATATAAAGTAAGTAGCATATTTCATCTCCAACAGCAAAAAAACTTGTTGCCCCTGCTATGATTCGAACCTGTTCTACTGATTTGGAGCATAACAATTATTGTTTAGGAATTAAGCTATAAGTAACCAATAGACTATAATAAAAAGATTCTATAACAGCATCTACCAGATTATAGAAGCAGCAGGTGATTCAAAACCAGTTTAATTTACAAAAAAAAAAAAAACTGAAGTGGAGATGAATGAAAGCAAGAGCAGATCTGAAAATAACAGCAAATCTGAAATCAAGAGCAGATCTGAAAGCAAGAGCAGATATGAAACCAGGAGCAGATATGAAACCAGGGGCAGATATGAAACCAGGGGCAGATATAAAACCAGGAGCAGATATGAAACCAGGGGCAGATATGAAACCAGGGGCAGATATGAAATCAGGGGCAGATATGAAACCAGGGGCAGATATGAAACCAGGGGCAGATATGAAACCAGGAGCAGATATGAAACCAGGAGCAGATATGAAACCAGGAGCAGATATGAAACCAGGAGCAGATATGAAACCAAGAGCAGATCTGAAACCAAGAACAAATGAGAATCCAGAACAGATATGAAAACTAGAAGTGAAAGTAAAAAAGTTGAAAATTTAAAAAAACAAAACATGGTATAAATGGTGATGGGAAAAAGGAGTAATTGCATACCTGTTTCAAATCCTCAATGGAGTAGATATCATGGTGAGGAGGAGGACTGATAAGCCCCACACCTGGAATTGAGTGGCGAGTCTTGGCAATCTCTTTGGTCACCTTAACAGTGAGAATGAAAAATAATCACATCTATTTTCTGGGTATAATAATCCACACCAATGTCTCAAATGTAAAAAAAACACCAAGACTACACCACAAAGAGCACTCAAAATAAATTAACACTGAAACTTAAAACACACCTCTGGTGTGTCTTGGCTTTATCTTGTCATGGAAAAGAAATGAAAGAAAAAAAAACTCTGCGAATCTGACTCCCTAAATTCACATAAAGCAGTAAAAAAAGTTAAGTGTCCCATCATGCCACTAAGCATATAGGGAATATGGTGTTAGTGACCATAATTTTTATAGACCTATGGCACCTGATTTTTGGGGTAATGCAGTCATAATTACACCCGTGCCGCTTTACTCTTCCTGAAAAAATCTGGTACACATTTAAGGCTGGGTGAACCCAGAAGCCATCGATCAGCATCAAACCGACTTCTTGTCCTTTATAGTCTAGTTCACTAACCACAGAGCTATCGCAGTCCCCAACTTCACATAACAATTAATAATTTGTGTAACAATTAATAATTTGTGTGTGACTAAAATGTCACTTGTAATGCATCCTTGTAGCTTTAGACAAACAAACAAAAAACAGTGAATCTTCTTCATTCGTTTACAAGTGTCCACAACGAGGCAATCGAAGAAGGCAGGTGTCAACTTTAAAATATTCTTCTTCTTCTACCTTTCACCTTCCAAGCCGTTCTGTTTCTTGCCATTCTTTTATGATCATTCCATGTCATCCCCATCATCTTCATCTCTGCTTCCATCTGTCTTTTCCAAGAATTCATTGGTCTTTCCTTTTGTCTTTCTCCCTGGAGATTAAAAAAAAAGGGCCTGTTGTGTAATACTCTCAGTAGGCTTCCGCAGTGTATTTCCTATTGACTTGTCCATGTTTGTGAAGTTTTTTCGACTTATTGTTTAATATTATGGGATAGCTAGTCCTATGCCCAAACTCTCCCTAGTCGCCTCTTACGAACATGCCTGGCAGGTAACAGCGCCGCTATTCTTTACTCTCCTTTCGGGCCCCGGCAGAACACTTTTAAATATGATAATAGTTAATGCAGAATTGGAGGCTCTCATTGTAAAAACTGCATTGATATGGATATGCTAGTCACAGATGGCCCTCTGGTAAGCTATCAATAGAATGCTTCGGCATTCGCTGCCTGTTCCAATGACAGAATTGTTCATGAGGATAACTTGCCTATGCAATGATGACCAATAGTTTGATGATGAAAATAATTGAGGGTGATGAAGACTTTTGATTGGATGGAGACTCAAGAGTACACTCATGTGTGTGTGCTAAGTTGACTCAATGAACATGATCAGCAAGGTAGGGAAAGGCTTCATTTGTCGACAGTGGCTGGGATCAATACAGATATCCAAAATTTTCAGTATCAACTTCATGCATTTCAGCACCTTGACAGTGCTGGTGTTGAGGGCAATAACAGAGTAGATAGACTGGCCAGTTCATCAATAATAGCTGATGGGCATTCAAAATCACAGGATTAGGTAAATATCAATAACAACCTATGAGAGATAGTTGACTTTGACAGAAGTACAAAAACATGGCTATCTAGATTGTGTGAACTGAGTGTGAAGACTGGTGTTGTCAGAACAGAGCGATATTCTGGATGAATGAGAGGATTTGTCAGCCAACACTGAACTGTCACAATTAGTCACTGTGTGCTGATGAGTATTTTGAGGAGAAGACTGGAGCTCCATTGCATTATCTAGAGTGCTGTGATGATCCTAACAACTTTAACGTTTCATGAAGTATTCCATCCACTCAACATTCAATTTTAAAGGCATTCAGTCATCACCTTGTATCCAGGCAATTCTCCACCCTCTCCTGGTTTGGCACCTTGAGCCATCTTGATCTGCAATTCATCAGCATGGGTCAGGTACGAACTGGTCACACCAAAACGACCTGAAGCCACCTACAAATAAATATACACTCACATGTCAACATGAGCGAGCAAAAGAATTTTACAAGTGAATTGAGACGAAACTAATGATTAATGTAAGTTTTGGACAGTCTGAAAACAAACATAATGAAATCAACTAAAGTCATCTAGATGTGGATTTAGAGAAGAAAGTTGAGAATCACAGATATTTTAAAGATTAAAAAACACATTATAATGTGCTGGAAACAAAGTAAATAAACTAAGAAGATTTGTTACAGACATCAAATAATGATATTTTCTTCAAAGACATTTATTTTCAGTAAATCTCCTCATTGCTAGATTGTGGTTATGTTAAAAGATAAAGAAATGAGAGGCAGTAGGCAAAAGAGCAAAAAGAAACTAGACAGTATAGCCTGATGAAATGGGAGATTGTCAAAAAAAGCAGAACTTATAAATAAATGCTGAAGACAAAGACTTGTCTAGAGACATGGTTATCTAAGTTGGTCATTGCAATGACATGTTGGCTATGATGAAACTTTTATTGTCCAAAAACTTTACAACAAAACTCAGCCTCTCATGTTCTAAACAAAACATAACAATGCTCTTTATTTTTCAGGCGAAACAATCTCCAATATATTTTTTTTTTTTTATAATACAAATATAATTCAAGACACTGATTATAAAATACTTGGTATAAAAGACAATCATGAAAGAAATGTTGTAAAATTACATCACACAGTAAATTTTAACTAATTTTTATGGAGACGTTATTTTAAAAAAATGAGCATTTTATCAAGAAAAATGTTAGCTTGAAGATAAATTCTTTGTGAAACAGAACTCGAAAAAAGATTATGACATGTGGACATAACATGAATCTAAAGAAGAATGTCAGTAAAAACAATTAATGACAGAAACCTTTAGTAGACAGGGGAGCCGCGATAGCTCAGTAGTTAGTGAACTGGACTACAACGGACAAAAGGTAGGGTTCGATACCAACCGATGGGGTCCGGGTTCTATCTATCTATTGACCTTTCGAGCCGTAACCGGCCCATAGGGCGTAGACCAAGATACACCTTCTCCTATATGAATTTTTTTGTTCTAGCAGATTTCTTTTAAAGATATTTTATCAAATCTCGCCATCTGTTTCTGTTCTGTGCAAGCAGTTCTATCTCATTGAGGGAGCCGATTCCTGCTGCTCTTGCCTCTCTCATCAATGGTCTTCTCAGTGTCTCCCTGGATCTTCCTCTTCGTCCGGGTTCACCCAGCCTTAAATGTGTACCAGATTTTTTTCCGGGAAAGTAAAGCGGCACAGGTGTAATACCGAACACATAACCCCAAAAAATCATGTGCTGAAGGTCTGTAAAAATTGATGGTTACTAACACCATATTACCTATAAACGGGCTCCTCACTACTTTACCTTTAGTAGACATGAAATAGATTGCTACAAAAGAGATATTGGAGGACAGCAAAAGCTGTTGTTTTCGGGGAGTAAATGAGGAAATGTAAAGATGAAGTAGTTAAGAGGACTGAAATAGATAAATGTTTGTTTCTACAAGCATCCATGTGTTCAACTTAGCAGAATACAAATAAGAGATTACATTGTAAACATGCATCATCACTATAATCAACATTTTCATGAAGAAAACAGCTTAAATAAACCTACCGCATATACATGGATTTGTTACAGGCAAAGGATTGAAAAATTAAATAATTTTGGTGAAACACTTTGGCCAAGAAAAAAGAAAGAATAAATAATATATTAATAGAAGGATCAAGATAACAATTTTTGTGTTTACAACATGTCTCCAGGAAGACAATAGCAAAAGCTCATTAATAAACTACAAATTCTACAACTCAATACTCAGTGAATTTCCAATTTATTTATACATGAACTACATACTTGTTTGATCTTAGAGCGAGCATTGAATTCTGGATCTTCATTAAGATACCTCTCAGGGTTCTCTCCACCTTCTCCAGTGTTGGACTTGGCACCAATCCTGTTCATACCAATGGCTAGTGTGGTGTGGGTTTCAATAGAAATACTACCAAAACTCATAGCACCTGAAGAAGAATATGCAATATACAAAATATAAGACTGGAATGTTTAGATGGATTTGCCTTTTTATTTTCCCTGACTGGTACAATCCAAATTTAAGAAATTAAAAATGGAGTATTAAACATTATAATGTGAAATAGATACAATAAAGCATTCAAGTTTTATTACGTTCGTTCCACGTAGAACTGTTCTACATTTAATTTCTTGTTTTCATAATACATGTTTATAAGGCAAACATAGTTAGAAATTTAACCTGCGGGGCATCGGTAGCCTAGTTGGGAACACCACCCAACTGGACTACCAACGTTCGGACAACCTGTGTTCGATTCCAGTTGGAAGCAGTGTGAGTTGTACTCTTGGTTGGAAAAAAAATACCCCCATGCTGGCAGAAATGGGTGCCAGGATAGTATTCTGGGAAGGTGAGGAATGCCGCCTTGCATCTTAAGTTTCAATGCTTGAAGTGACACAATCCATAAGTCTCCAAACACTTCTAGATAGGCGGCCGAGCACATATGGGTGAAAACTTTGCTTGCTAAGATACCGATTCAAGTCTCGTACTTTACCTTTACATAAAGTTAGAAGCCATTATTGATGAGTAATTAGTGTACTCGCTCTTTACCAGAAGAATCTGGGTTTAACTCTCTAGATGGTAGAAATTTATTTTTGGACTGACACAGCTTTGGAGTTCAACCATCTTCTAAAAATTTGCACCAGGGATTTTTCTGATATAGTAGGATGGCATGATAGCGACCACAACACCAATATGAAAAATATGAGCAACAACACTAGATTTTCCATATGTCTTAAGGCATAGAGGGAACCTTATACATTGAGCAGAATGGTTTTTATATGGTATATAAAAAAGGAATACTATTGAAAGACATGACATGATATAATGGTTATTTGTTAAGTCTTTGGTCATCAATCTAGAGTAAGCATTAAGGAAACAAGGTCCTCCATCTTGTGCCAGAAGTATAGCCCAGATATTGCTCCTAACAAAATATTGAAACATAACAGTACATATAAAAACCACAGTTGCTTTTAACTGAAATGTCTCCTGTCTTACCTGTACAGAAGCGCTTCACAATATTTTTGGCTTCCTCCACCTCTGAAATATCCAGTGGTTTATCAGTTCGTAGGAAGTCCAGCTGACCCCGTAGTGTGCACTTCTGTGTACTCTGCCAGGAGGATTCCACAAACTTGTCATATGCAGCCCTGCTGTTGCTCTTGGCAGCATCCTAGAGGAGAGATTGTGAAGTCAATGGAATTGAATGATTAAAAACATATACATATTGCTCAGGTATGTTTAGTCCTTGGTAGAAGACATTCTATATCCAGAAGTACTAAGCTAGTGATTGCAAAGTTTAAGATAAGCCTTTCAAACTGAAGAGAAAACACAAGCCTGTCTGGGGAAAGCAAATCTGACCAAGACACCAGACTATATTAACACATTTAATACAACATGCTGTCGCAACAGCACTTAAAAAAATTATTTTAAAAATTTGAAATAACACTGAGAAAATTGATCTAAAACATGCAGTTTGCTCAAACAATTTGCTCAGAAAGTTGGAAAAGATGTTAAATAAGAGAATTATAAGGTTTCAGCGGAAATATTTGCAGAAAACATCAATAACTTAAAATCTGCAAAAACATAGCTCCTGGGTTTTTTGTGTTGGCCACTAGAGCTGCATTTAGAGGCTCGCGGTACACAGTTAAACCAATCTGTCTTTGAAAGTACTCCATCTAGAAATAAAAGGAATAGTCTTAAGCTTAAACCTCCAGCCATGAGGGGTTAATGGTAGAAATGGTTAAACACTACAGAAAACAAAGTCTAATCTACCAAAATTGTGATGGCTCAACAGAGTAAAAATCACAAAACAGTAGTAAATACTAGCCTAACATTAAATATGCTTGTAACAAGGAATGACAAAAAGAAAGTGTGCATGAGGCTTATGGTTCCTTACCTTACAAAGCATATATTAAAAGAGGAGAAGAGCAAAAGGCAGACATTGAGTACAATGGACAGACAACAACAAAGAAACATTATAAATCACATCAATTGGCAATGATTGAAGCCACCAAAAGGGTGAGAACCAGTTCTTTTTGTATCTACCTTGACACTTGAACGGATTATAAGAGGAAGTGAAGAACAAGAAGAGAGAAAGAATGTTTACTTTGACAACCTCTATAATACCATTTACAAAAGTGAGACCAGAAAGACAAACACACACCCTCTCCAAAAAAAGTAAAGCGGCACAGGCGTAATACCGACCACATTACCCCAGAAATCATGTGCCGAAGGTCTATAAAATTTATGGTCACTAACACCATATTCCCTATACGCCATTTGGCGTGACGGGAGTACTTTAATTTTTTTTTTATACTCCTAACCTCAATACTACATTTGTAATATGCACAGGTGATGATGTCAACAATGATTTTAATGCCATGATGTCAATTTTAGCTATTATCAATGTGATGGTGGGCTGTAATGGCTTTCAGTATTTTGCTGGTAAGTTGGATCTTGTCCATCCTAGAGGTACAGCAGTACTAGATCTTTTATATCAGCAGACCACACCAACGCTGGATCTATAGTGATTCTATCATCAACCAGTCTGCTTTGATGCAGACAGTGACATACAGGTGACCAACTAGGAGGTGAAGTGAGGCAATGGCAGGTTAGCTACCTCTGTAAGAAGAAAATTAAAATAAACTTGCAAATACTGAATGCTAACCTGCAGGTTGGCAATAGTGGCAGGATCATTCATGTGCTTCTCTCCACCTGAACGCCAGTGGTAGTTTCCCTTGTTCATCACAAGTTGGTTGTCACAGTCATGAAGGGCATAGGCTAAAGTGTGGCGGCTGAGAGCCTGCACGGAAATGAACAACCATTATTTACTCTCAACATTTATCTTAAATGATCTCTCAACATTTATATAAAATGAACTCTCAACATTTATCTTAAATGAACTACCTGTCTTCAACCAGGTCAGATACACCAAGTTGGATAAAGGAAACAAAAATAACACAAGAAAAAAGTGGTATGGTTACAGCTTTACATAGGTGAGGAACAACACAGAATCAAAATAATGTTGCAGCTCAGGTGGTCTTTAGCAGGAACAATGGGCATGTACACACATGCACACACACCCCACACACACACAGAGAGAGAGAGAGAGAGAGAGAGAGAGAGAGAGAGAGAGAGAGAGAGAGAGATATGTGTCAGTAAATCAAATTATCACTACATGGCAAAATGATAATGAAATATGTAAAAAAGAAAACAATATTAAAAAATGAATGAAAAGTAACTTCTGTGCAGAAAATAAACCTCTTAAGCATTTGCAAACATTTTTATGTCTTTACACCAAGTAGAGATGCCAGAGGCCATTGCAGCAGTGGAAGCCATGGTGAATGGAGGTAAGGCAGGTGCAGTGAATGAATTGGCCACCTGTTTAAGTATGAGTTTTGGATCAACACACCATATTGTCCATGATATTCAACAGCTGAATAAAGTTTTAGCAAGGTGGCTACTGTGCCAGCTGATTGCTGAAATGAAAGATTAGTTTTCTGATGCACTTCTGTAGCACTTGGAAACCGAAGGATTCCTACGAAGAACTGTCACTGAAGATGAAACCTGGATCCACTATCACCAAACTGAAATCATAAAAGCGAGTAATGAATGGTGCCATAGTTTTTTTACCGAAACCAATAAATCTACAGTGGGAAGCTCTGGCTCTCTTCTGGGATGAGAGAGAGGGACTCTAGTGGTATGTATGCAAATCTTCTCAAGAAGCGCTTCTGTCCCATGATTATGTTAGAGCGCCGTGGACTGCTGGACACAGGTGTTTTGTTGCAACATGATAACTCTACCACACACTGTAAATTCCACTGTTGTAGCCATCCAAAACCTGTTTTTTTTTTAGTGTCTTCCGCATCCACTTTAATTGACAGACCTCACCCCCATTTATTTTCACAAATTTGGACAGCTCAGAGGCTTGGGGAAAGGGGGGGACTGGAAGTTTTTCAAGTCTGATGAAGTGATGCTATAGGTGGTGCACATGTAGCCAGCAACACTCAAGGACAGTAGACATTTGTTTTCTAAAGTTATATGCACTGAGGCAAGAGGCAACAACAGCAGGCATCAGCTTCCTTGCTGAGATTGAACTGCTCACCCAGAACAGGTACAAATAGCAATATGTAACTGCTGAGATTGAGCTGTTCACCCAGAACAGGTACAAATATCAATATGTAAAATGGGTTCTGACTAAGATCTGACATTTTATAACACAGATTGTTGAATTTGGAAAGTCTAGAATTTCTGCCCCATGAGCTGTCTTCAACTCAAAAGGACAATTGAGATGTGCACTTGCAAAGTGCAACTTACCCATACCACCCTTATCTTCCTTCTCTTTGTCTCTCTTTCATCGTACACTATAGGATAATTTTCGTCCTTCCTCATGAGATCCCTTTCTAATTTTTCACCATTTGGCTCTTTTTGGTTCAATTAAATCCTACCAGCCCTATTGTCTATTAATCATATAATCAACATCTACGTAAATCCTGGCCCCAGTTTCTTTTCCCCATTTTAAAAAAAATCATTGTTTAGTTTTTGTGTTTGGATTTCTTTGTTTTATTTTTATAGTGTGTGTGTTATGACTGATGAAGACTTTCACCAAAACGTTGTAGTTTGTCTTGTCTTTCTATTGGTTTAGCTGATTTATATTGTTTAATGTTTATTTTACATGATCTCAGGAGCTCTACTTGTGGCCCTGCAAAGTATTTAATATTTTAAATATTTATATTTTTGTGCTTATCTTTATTTCTCCTGTTCTGTCCTTCAGTTTTCTTTTAAGACCTCTTTTTTTTTTTGAAAATCCTTTCTGAATCATAATTGGTTTCTTGTTACAGTTTACTGTAATGAATACAATATAATATTATAATAAAGTTACATGCATGTAATCACATACACAAACATATATAAAATCAAATATATGTACACACATTACATTCACTTAAATGAAATAATTGATTAGTACCTCTCTAGCTATCACATTAAATGTGACTCCGCCTACACGCGACGAGGTACCAGGAAAGCATGTGTCAATCACTTCCTGGTCAAGACCAACAGCCTCAAAAATTTGAGCACCCTTTCAGAAAATAAAGAAATAAACAAGAAATATTTAGAAACACTCTGACAGTATGATTGAAAAATATGAAATAGATTAGAAATGTACCACAATAAAGAGTGTCTACAAAAATTCACCTGACATGAATGTTTTGATTCATAATTCTATTTTAAAAGAAAACACAATAAAAAAAAAAACCATTAAATAGGCCATACCTTGTAGCTGTGCAAAGTGGAAATACCCATTTTGGCCATGACCTTTGAGATACCACGAGCACAAGCTACTCTGAAGTTCAAATAGATCACTCTGTCTGTAAACTCCTCACCAATCACTCCTTGTTGTCGCACTCTACGTAAAAGCTCAAAGGTGAGGTAAGGACAGATAGCATCAGCTCCATAGCCCAGCAGAGTACAGAAATGATGAACCTCTCTGAAGATTACAAATAAAAAAAAAAGCACAAAATTCAAATATTTCTTCTATAGATTAATAACAAAGCTAACATATATTTTGAAGTGCACTAAAATCATGTATATTAACTACAGACAAAATTAAAGTTGTAGATATTTTGGTTCATTAATTTGGTTTACCAACAGACATACTTTGTTACACGATCAAAACATGTATCAATTAGTCTTTACTGTAATTTGGAATCTTTACATCCTGTGAATTAAAAATTATTGTTTCTTTGTACAGCTCATGTTTGATAAATTTCTCATTACATTTATTAGTGGAGTTATTACTTTATCAAGTAATGACTTAATCTTTCTACAAATGTTACTTAACATATCAAGGTAATGTTTGCTGTATTATTATATGATCAAACAATTTAATTCTATAATTTACCACAACAAATTTGGACACAACAAGGAAAGAACGCCATTACATCTGACAAAAACAAGAACTTAATTAGCGATACCATTACTTGATAAATGTAACTTGTAAAAATATCTTGACCACAAACTGAGCACTTTCAACTCATAACTGGAATATGAAAATAACAATGACAGATGTTTCTACAACCTTTGCATAACTTTCAGCATTACAGAAATATTACCTTGCCTCCCCTGATTCCACAATGATGCCAACTTTCATTCTGAGCTTCTGTTCTACCAGATAGTAATGTACAGCACCAATGGACAGCAGGGAACTAACAACAAAATATCAGAAGTATTCAATATTCACAACTGTGTTTAATATTCACCATAGTCATCTAAATTAAACTCAGCATTTAAGATTCATGTTCAATAAACAATATGAAGGGATCGTGTGTAGCAAAGTATTTAGTGCACTGGCTTGGTAATAAAGGGAATGTTGGTTCAGTTCTATCCTGATATTCTTCAGTCAAGGTAGCTCTCTGTGGTGGGGAAGATAATAGCAGCAGGGTAGAGCAGTCTTAGAACCACAGCTTCCAAATTTTGTAGTTTTATACATAAAGGTTTAATACCTCGGTCAAGGTAGCTCTCTGTGGTGGGGAAGATAATAACAGCAGCACAGAGCAGTGGTACTAAAGCTTCCAAATGTAGTTTATACATCAAGGTTTATTACCTCAGTCAAGGTGGCTCTCTGTGGTTGGGAAGATAACAGTAGCAGGTAAGAGCAGTCCTAATGTAGTAGGGGGGAAAGAAAGAAGACAGATGAGGAAGAGAGAGAGACAAAAAGAATAAATGTAAGAAGGGGGAGTGAGATTTGCAGGTTATAAATGAGGAAGAGATGCAAAGAAGGGGAAATAGTGGTGGAAAATAAGGGGAGTGATAGTGAAATAGTTAGGAAGGAGAAGAAAGGAAGCACGTGCAGAGAGTGTAGATAGTGAACACGAGTCAGTCTGGGGAGCTGAGAAAATCTCGTGAAATTAAGGGAGTGGGCATGTGACTAGTGAGCTGTCAGTAGTGCGCAAGACAGTAGACTGGGAGAGTTTTTGGTAGAAAAAGTTGTTGGACGGTTAGGACAGTTGGCCTTCCCGTCTTCATAGGAAGCAGTCATAAAATTTGTGTGGTAGTACGAGTAGTGTGTGGCCAAAGTAAGTGTAATGAAACAACAGTTATTACGGTAGACAGTCCAGTGAATTAGCTACCAGGAGAAGTGCACGAAATACAAGCAGTGTCAACGCGACTACAGTTTTCAAAGGAACTGGTGGCAAGCAGTGTGAATGAAGCAGTGACTTCCAACGAGGAAGACATCAACAGCAACTCTGTCAGGCGAGTGTGTTGATAGTTAAATGAACTTTTGCAAGTGCAAGAAATGCTAGATCCAGAGCGTTTCAGTGATATGTTAGACAGTGAGATCACTACTCACTTCAGCTAAGTGTGTTAGTATTAGCTGCGTTTTTGCATGTACAAGAAATGCTAGATCCGGAGCATTTCAGTGATTTGTTAGACAGTGAGATCACTACTCACTTCAGCTAAGTGTGCTAGTATTAGCTGAACTTTTGCAAGTACGAGAGATGCTAGATCCAGAGTGTGGCATTGTTATGTTGACGGATTACCATGAGTTGATATGAGCTTGTTTGCCCTTTGACTCATAAGATGTGGCGGGTCGTAATGGCTTTCTTGACATTCCCGGCTCTTACTGGAGGTTGGAGGTTGTCTGTCCCAGGCTAAGCTGGGAAACTACTAGTTCAGCCCAGAGGTACTGCAATACTGGGTCCTCAATCAGTAACAGCCACCACTACAGTGAACACGTCGATCCTAGCTTCTGTTAGCCAGTCTGTTTTGACGCAGACTGTTACAGAGGAGACCACGAGGAGGTAGAACTGCTAGGTCTTGGCCAGCTGATGGTGCGCCGGCCCTGCTATTGTGACCGCAGGTCGCAGGCGCTTATGCTCCCCGCTGTGGCATTGTTATATTATACAATGGGCTCAATACTCAAGTCAGCCAAATGCATGTTATTAACTGAACTTTTAAAGCTACTAGGAGTGTGAGAGGAAGAGCGTTTCTTTGATATATTGTCCACTGAGCTCACCACTCAAGTCAGCCAGATGTGTGTATGAACTAATCTTTGTAAACTACAAGGAAAGTGAGAGCAAGAGCGTTTCATTGATATATTATACATTGAGCTCACCACTCAAGTCAGCCAGATGTGTGTATGAACTAATCTTTGTAAACTACAAGGAAGGTGAGAGCAAGAGCGTTTCTTTGATATATTGTCCATTGAGTTCACTATGCAAGTCAGCCACGGGTGTGTTATTAATTGAACCATTAAAATTCACAAGGGACGAGAGAGAAATTGTCCATTGATGTGTGGCACAGAGAACTCGCCACTCAATTCCGGCGGGTGTCCTGTGGTTAGCTGAACTTTTATATTTTATCTGGAACGTGTATGAAAGTGTTTGCAGTGCATGGTGTATAATAAGCTCATAAATTCAGATTTGTGAAAGTCAGTGTTAATGTGTCCCCTCGAGAAAATCGAGGGCATGTACTGTGGATGAAATAAAGGTTGAGCATTATGTTACCAAACAGTTGTTGAGTCTATCGAATCAATCCAGCAGTTTCCTGGACAGCAGTTGACTGGCGACGAACGAACTCGGGTCAGAGCGGTAACCACAAGATACAGCGCGAAGTACGACAGAAACCACAGAGATCACGGAATGTTACATCAGACAACACGGCAAGGCGATTACGGATTACAAATAATTCAGAAGGATCGTCAAGAAACTTCTACACTAATACCACAGAATGTTTGAACACGACAAAATGTCAAATTTTGAAGAGTTTGTGTTTAGGGGCAGTAATTTTTTACTATTGTAATCTAAGGTTAAGGAAGTTCCAGATCCTCAACACATCTAAAACACAATATGAATAATGTTGAAAAAATGCATCAATTTGCGAGGGCAACATTGAAATAAAATAGCATTGATTGTAAGAACATTAAACAAAAGAGAGGCCATAACTAAAGAGTACATTTCTCACCTCACTGGAATAAATTCTGGGCCAGCCTTCCTGTCAGTCAGAATAATTAGTTTGTAGCCTTCCCTGGCTGCAGTAGCACTCTCTTCACAAATCCTCTTGAGTGCTGGCTTCAAGCCTTCCACTCCATCACTCACTGGGTAAGTGATGCTCACTTCTTTTGCCTGAAAATCAAAAATGGAAAATCAATTTCTGAAATAAAAAATTCTGAATTAAAAAAAAAAAGAAAAAAAAAAAAAAAAAAAAAAAAGAGAACTACTAAAGAGGTACAACCAAAAGGAAATGCACATAGTGGTTAACATAATAGGCAGGTTCTGTAGCTGGACAGGTCATGTAATCTGAAGTAATCCAGAAACAATCACAAGAATTGACATGCAGTGGATTCCAGATTTGGGGGGGGGGGGGGTGCAAAAGAGGGACAGACCAAGACCAGCAGAGTCAGAGATGAATAATAAGGGCCAGCTTGGGGAAAGATCTTGAAAAGTGGACAAACTTTGACAAGATGCCAAGAAACACAACACATAGTAGCCCCTGACAATTGTATCTGTCCATGGACCAAGCAAGAACAACAGGAAGAGAACACTTTACACAAGCCTTGTGTGAACTGAACATGTGTGTGTGTGAAATTAAAAATAGTAAAATGACCAAACTTGATCTTGAAACCAATAGAAAAACTTTTGGGGATAATTATGATAATGAAAATAAAAACTATTATTAGACAGTTTTAGATAAATTAGTATCAACAATTTATTCAAAGATGGATGTGTGGGGCCAAGAGGTGAAGATATGGCAGCTTATTGTAAACTAGTGATACAACACATCAACAAAACCTACATCCTTTCAAGGGTGGACAATGAAGAGAAGTAGATGCTGAGTGAGCGAAGAAGGAAAGTGAGATTACAATATCTGGTTTCCTGTCAGGCCTTTAATTGCCTCAATTTAAGCCTTACAGTTTTATTTTAAAAAGTATCAAATAAATAAAATGGTTGGGATCAATTAAATTTAATGTAGCACAATTACCTCTCCTTAATCATAAATTCTTAATAATTTGAAATAGAAGCACTCTGCATAAAGTTCATAAAAACTATGGTGAGATTATATGATGGCTGATGGAAAAGTGATGAAGAAAAATAAACATTTACACCTGACTAGCAAGTCGTAGAATTCTAAATATATCTTTCATGACTGTACCTTACTACCTGCCAGCATAAATGACCTACCCTCCATTCTTTGTAGTCAATGTATCGCAGCATCTCCATGTCTGGGAGAGACAGAATTGGTTGCTCCAGCCACAACCTCTGACATTGTTTTGGCCCTGGTTCCAAAATGTTGTGCTCAGGGCCCACTGGGCAAGCCTGTGGCAAATAAAAAGATTAAACAACCATGAGCCAATGTATCCAAAGATTAAACAACCATGAGCCAATGTATCCAAAGATTAAACAACCATGAGCCAATGTACATAAAGATTAAACAACCATGAGCCAATGTACATAAAGATTAAACAACCATGAGCCAATGTACACAAAGATTAAACAACCATGAGCCAATGTATCCAAAGATTAAACAACCATGAGCCAATGTACATAAAGATTAAACAACCATGAGCCAATGTATCCAAAGATTAAACAACCATGAGCCAATGTACACAAAGATTAAACAACCATGAGCCAATGTACACAAAGATTAAACAACCATGAGCCAATGTACATAAAGATTAAACAACCATGAGCCAATGTATCCCAATTATAATGTTTTTATACTTTCAGTCAGTTTATATATGATGTGGTTTCTTAAATATCAAGAGTTGCTGAATATCATTTACTATATGCCATATCCTGAGGTTTATTTAAGCTACAGTCTGATTCTTTTAATTCAGCCCTAAAATAATATAATATAATAGAAAATATATAATATAATATAATATAATATCATTGGTCCTCCTCTTCTTCACTTCCTCTTGTACCTCCATTCAGGTGTCAAGAAAGTTCTGGCTCTCTCTCTCTCCATGGGTGTGTGTGCATACGCACGAACAACATATCATTATCACCAAAATTTGGAAAGAGATTTACAGTGCTACATTAAACTAGAGCTGCTTTATGATTATGAATGATAGATAGTAAACAAAGGGATAAAATACTGATACAATCAGGCAGCTGAGATGTCATTTTTTATTGTGTAGAAAGATATTTAAAGTTTCATAGGCAGCCAAAAAATCAGATATATATATATATATATATATATATATATATATATCCCGTGTATTACCGGGGCCTCATTATGAGGGAAGTAAAGAATAGTGACACTGTGACCTTCCAGGCATGTCGTAAGAGGCGGCTAAGGAGGTTGGTCGATGGCTTGACAAGCTATCATTGTAAAAAATATTGTTATGGAAACAGCACCATATATTTTAGAGCAGTGATCTCTGTAATATGTGCCACTTTGGCACGCAAGGTTTCTGTTTTTTTGAGATTGTGGTTCTGCCCTCTGTCTTCGGCTCGAAAGGACAATAGATATATATATATATATATATATATATATACAGTAAAGTCTCGATTATCCGGAATGCTCGGGGAAGAACCCATTCTGGATAATTGAATTTTTCTGGATAATCGAGAGTAAGAAAACCAAACTCAAAATTTATGAAAAAACATGATTGAAAAATTGCAATGCTCAGAAATATTTAAATTCGTGTGACATTCACTAGCTTTCTCTATCAACATGGGTCCTGATATTGGCATTCCTTTTCTTCTTCTTTCTAAAAACCACACATAAAGGACGTCGTCGAGTTTTTCAAATTTTGGCCGTTTCATACTTCGTCTCTGGTGTATATTGTTGCTGCTTTCAGACTCCGACGCAAACTTAAACAACTCATCTTTTTGATTTCGTATGTCATATAATGTTGAAGAGGCTATGCCAAATTCAGTCATCAAAACGTTGCGATTAACGCCTTTTTCAAGTCTACTAGCAATTTCAATCTTCTGGTTCAGTGTCAATACAGTTCGCTTGCGTTTACCTTTGCGGGAAATTGAGGTGTGGTTTGCACTCGCAGAGGCCATTATTTAACACAAAAATGTATTCCGTTAAAAAGTATGCACACATGCGTTTATAGCATATCATGTATAATTTATACTGATGGAACGAATTTCAGCTTGCACAAATGTCTGAGACAAATTAACGTCAAACTCTGTATCTTACTCTTTTTGAATTTCCAGTCGGTAATTTTTGAACCCCTCCCCCTTTCTTCTCACCATCTCTATGTCACTGCACGCCGGCTGCTCAACCTTTGATTTATAATCATCAAAGTTATGGGCTCTTCAATTTTCACAAACAATACGTCTGCTTCTAATGTTCGGTCAGACTGTCAAACGCCATATTTTTGACAAATTCATGACCAACTTTAGATCTAAAGCAGGCTATGAGAAAATTAAGCAAATTTGTAAAATCATGTAGATAAGTGTTTTTGGCACGACTAAGATTTCCCGACAAAAACATTTAGTCGGGGGAAAAAGTGAAGATATAGACTGTCTGTCGCTTTTACTTGGAATATTTGGAGACACAATGTCTGGATTGAATAAAATATGTTCGCTCCTATTTGAAGTATATTACTGTAAATACACTATTGTAAACGCAATATTGTGTAATGATAGAGCCTGTAGAAGTAAGCGCAGCGCACAAACCGTGTTGTAGCGTTTTCGATTTCCGGATAAAGGCATTTAATTTAACTGAACAAAACATGATTCAAGCTTTCTCCCTATAATAATTAAAAAAAAAAAAAAGTCCGTTAATTGAGAATTCCGGATTATTGAGTACCGCATAATCGAGACTTTACTGTATATATATATATATATATATATATATATATATATACAGTCATCCCTCGCTACTTCGCGGTTCATTTATCGCTGCCTCAGTACATCGCGGATTGTTCAAAAATTCATCTTCTTTACCTCCACCATACTGCACAGGTGTTTCATCGACATTTATAAAGATCAAGCGAAGAGAAGCTATTGTCAGAGGTGAGTTATGGACCTTGTTATAAAAGAAAAGTTGTTATAAGATTAAAAGAGTTCTAAAAACATATTTACAGTATGTATACTTTAGTTACATCTACGTATGTTACACACACACACGTATCATATTTATATCATTTATACATTATTTTGTGTATGTTATTTATACTATTGTACACTCTAAACTTGAATTGCATGAGTTACTACATCTAGTAAATTGTACATTTTAAACTCGTATTGCACAAGTTACTACATCTAGCAAATTGTACATTTCAACCTCGTATTGCACAAATTACTACATCTAGCAAATTGTACATTTTAAACTTGAATTGCATGAGTTACTACATCTAGCAAATTGTACATTTTAAACTTGAATTGCATGAGTTACTACATCTAGCAAATTGTACATTTTAAACTTGAATTGCATGAGTTACTACATCTAGCAAATTGTACATTTTAAACTTGAATTGCATGAGTTACTACATCTAGCAAATTGTACATTTTAAACTCGTATTGCACAAGTTACTACATCTAGCAAATTGTACATTTTAAACTCGTATTGCACAAGTTACTACATCTAGCAAATTGTACATTTTAAACTCGTATTGCACAAGTTACTACATCTAGCAAATTGTACATTTTAAACTCGTATTGCACAAGTTACTACATCTAGCAAATTGTACATTTTAAACTCGTATTGCACAAGTTACTACATCTAGCAAATTTTAAACATGTTTATTATTTTTAAAATGTGAATAAGTGTTTTTAATGGGAAGTCAATCAATCAATCAAAGCCCTTTGGACCCCTAATTGGAGCATAGGCCAAGGACAAGGTCTCTCCATCCAGTCCTAGTCTAAGCCAATGTTCTTTAGGGTTTCCATGAATGATTTCTCTTCTCTATATATCCTGGACTTTCCAGGCTTTCTCTTCCCTGTGGGTTCCATGACAGTACCTGTCTTGCTGTGCTGGCATCAGGTTTTCTTTATATGTGTCCCCATCCAATCCATCTCTATTTTCTATTCATAATCTGTTGCTTAATTGATCCTTGTTTTGTTATCCTAGATATTTTCATTTCTGATTCTGTCGTACCATCTGATGTTCAGAATAACAGGAAGTACAGTTACGTAAATTTTTGTCAATGTGCGAACAGTGTTATCTTAATACAGTTCACACTGCACAACAGTGTTATCTTAATACAGTTCACACTGCACAACAGTGTTATCTTAATACAGTTCACACTGCACAACAGTGTTATCTTAATACAGTTCACACTGCACAACAGTGTTATTTTAATACAGTTCCCACTGCACTCATTCTTCTCTTCTACCTTTCAGCTCCCTTTGGAGCATAGGGCTTCAACAAACACTTTCCAAGCTGTTCTGTTTCTTGCCATTCTTTTAAGATCATTTCATGTCTTCCCCATCATCTCCATCTCTGCTTCCATCTGTCTTCTCCAAGAATTCCTTGGTCTTCCTCTTCCCTGCGGATTTCAAAAAAGGGCCTGTTGTGTAATACTCTCAGTTGGCTTCCGCAGTGTGTGTCCTATTCAGCGCCATCATCTTCGCTGCATCTCTTTATCCACTGGTATCTGACCGGTACATTTCCATAATTCTATGTTAGTGATTTTGTCCTGCCATTTCCATCCTTTTATTCTGCGGAAGCATCCATTAATGAAAGTCAGTATATTCATGATGTCATTTTTGTTGTCCGCTATGTTTCACAGCCATATAATAAGACTGAATTAACATTACTGGACTCAGTATACCAGAGATAATTACTTATAAGCTGTATGTTACATTACACATAATATGTAGGAGCTAACATACCAAGGACATGACGATTTTCTCTCTGAAGGGATCAATGGGAGGGTTAGTCACTTGGGCAAACAGCTGTTTGAAGTAAGGAAACAACAGTGGGTTGAACAGGGACAGACAGGCCAGAGGTGCATCATTTCCCATAGAGCCCAGAGCCTCTTTTCTGTTTAATTAAAAACAAAGGCAAAAATGAACTTGCAACAACAGAATACATGCTTCATATAACATCCTGAAATATAAGAGCAGTATCTTTATCTCACTTCCAATAACTTCTTGTAGTATCTTTATCTCACTTCCAATTCCAATAACTTCTTGTAGTATCTTTATCTCACTTCCAATTTCAATCACTTCTTACAGTATCTTTATCTCACTTCCAATTTCAATCACTTCCTGTAGTATCTTTTATCTCACGTTCAATTCCAATAACTTCTTGTAGTATCTTTTATCTCACTATCAATTCCAATAACTTCTTGTAGTATCTTTTATCTCACTTCCAATTTCAATCATTTCTTGTAGTATCTTTTATCTCACTATCAATTCCAATAACTTCTTGTAGTATCTTTTATCTCACTTTCAATTCCAATCACTTCTAACAAAACCACACTAGTAGATTTAGTCACTCCTAGTTTAACTACCATACAGACCTCATCTAACTCTATTCCAGCTATCTAAAATCTCTACTATATATCTGGTCTGTTCAGCTCTCTAAAATCTCTACTATATATCTGGTCTGTTCAGCTCTCTAAAATCTCTACTATATATCTGGTCTGTCAGCTCTCTCAAATCTCTACTATATATCTGGTCTGTCAGCTCTCTGAAACCTCTACTATATATCTGGTCTGTCAGCTCTCTCAAACCTCTACTATATATCTGGTCTGTCAGCTCTCTCAAACCTCTACTATATATCTGGTCTGTCAGCTCTCTGAAACCTCTACTATATATCTGGTCTGTCAGCTCTTTGAAACCTCTACTATATATCTGGTCTGTTCAGCTCTCTCTTACATCTAATCTTTTCCAACCCGTATCACATTTAGTCTATAAACATGTAATAAATGTACTGAACTTGCAAAAGGCAAATCATTGCACCTTTACAGGCTACAAAAACTATGAAGAACTTACTTGTCTCTGATCATGGGCAAAATCAGCCGATTCATTTCATCCATGGTGAAGGAATACAATGACAGCCTTGGATCTTCCTCAATGCAGGAGCCAACAGGAGCCTGCCGTAAAGCAATTTCAGAGATCTGGAAATGGTCCTCTTGTTCCTTGGATTCTCCACGCAGCTCCTTCATTGTGATAACTTGCTGTGGTATTAATTTAACAAAAATTTCAATAAATTATATAATGTTACATACAGACAATTGGTTCATAATTAGTAGAACGTCCATACCCACAATAATGGAGCTTCGTCGTCGTCATCATCATCATCATCATCTAGTGTTATTTCTACATCAAAGGTTTGGTCACCATGGAGAAACATTTCATCCTTTCTCTTATCGTGATGGTACTCATTGTCATAGGTTCTCCTGTCCATTTCTTGGTGCTGTTTGTCCACTTTAGTCTTTGCTTGCCTCTCCACGTTTACTTTGTAGTTTCCTCTCCAAAATGACTTTAAGTATATTGTGTCCCTTAACTCTTTCCATACGGAAGCTTTTTATCGACGCAACGGAAGATATTTCAGAGACAAAATTGTTCATGGTTTTAAGAATCAATCTACATATTTATATTTATCTAGCATATAACATATTATGTATGAATTTTTAGATAATTGAACAAGGTATTAGATTTCACCTATATCAAGATGATACAAGACATGTTAAAAAAAATATGGTTTTAAGCATTCACACTAATCAAATTGAGCGTGGCACACTATGTGGCGAAACGTACGCTGCCAAAATCGGCATGGCGCACTGTGCAACAGAACGTATGGAAAGAGTTAATTTATCCTAAAAATCTCATGATTTGTTTGAATTGTGTTTTAAATAGTTTTTTTCTTTCTTTTCAACTGTTTTAAAACTTCACTTAACTTGTTTTCTTCTCTGTCCTTCCAATTCTTCTATAAATCCATGTTTTAAGGGCTTCCATTTTCTTCCCTGTTTTCTTATTAAGTTTCCACATTTAGTCTTTTCCAAAAGATTAATAATTATATAAATTATAGAAATTATTTTTGTTGCTTCTAGTCACAGCTAAAAAAGAAAATGACCAATTTCTTGAAAATGATATTTTATGTTTAATGATCTTATATCTAAAGAAATGGGAGAAAAAAAATTCCTGCATCAATAGAAACAAATCCAACACTCAGGGTCACCAGAAGTAGTAATTAAGAAGTACATGGAGGAGTTGATGTTTGATCATGGCAAAATGTCAAATTTGGAAGAATTTGTGTGTTGATGCTGTAATTTTGTGACAGTATTGTAATCTATGGTTAATTTCTTCAAAAGAAAAATGCAATGTAAACAAGATAGATATAGATAAAAATAAAGTGGACTGACTTTATCAAAAGATGGGCAGGAAAACCTATGACAGGGTGAACCTTCAAGCACAAGACAGAATGAAAGGTTGCTCCATGGTAATCAACCTTTGATGAGAGCACAAGATGAGATCTTTGACATCTCCGAGTTCATGCTTTCACTTCAGCATATAGATGAAGAATAAAAGGAGATTAGATAAAATGAAAAAAAAAAATTGTCCTACCTCCAACCATTCAGCAACAGGTCTCAGCTTAGCCAGCTGGCTTTTGAGGTCAACATCTTGGATGATCCGTTTCTCCTGAGTGTCAACCAGCAACATACGGCCAGGCTTCAACCGAAGCTATTGAATAGAAATCAAAATATTTAACAACTCTTGATATTTTTGGAGTATGTTAGCAAAGTTCAAAGTGTAAACACTTAAAATAAAATTAATGCTGGCAGATGAGAAATCTAGTTTTCTCAAAGAAAATTCACCAGATTCATTGGTGTTCTGGTTGTAAATGGGTACTGAGCTTAACAGCAAAATGCAGCTCTAATAACTGATGCGAGAAACCCAGGAGCTGCACTTTGCGGCTTTTAATTTATTGATGTTTCTGCAATTTTTTCTACTAAAACTTTGTAATCCTCTTATTTAACCTCTTTTCTGAGTTCCTGAACAAATTATCAGAACAACCCTCATGTTTTTGATCATTTTTTTGTTTATTTTCTCGTTTTTATTTCAAATTTTAAAAAATGTCCTAGCCACAGAATTCTAAGCCTTTGCTAGCGAATGTGTTTACAAATGGACACTATTTCTTGTGACTTAAATGGATTATTTTTCTTGTTGACTCTTTACTGTCACCTTGACAAATGGGTATTTTATTTTAATTTGTTCCCTCTTACAACGTAAAACAAATTGGTAATTATTCTTGTTATTTACTTGAGCTATTTGACAAATGAGCACTATTTATTTTATATTTTGTTTGGTTATTTTCACAGTGGGAACGAGACAATGAAGATGAACTGAAACCTCAATAATCCTTAATTGGAGAGTAAAATGATGATAAAAAAGGTGCTGTTATGAGACTCCAAAAATCAACAGTCAATCTAGACAAAAGTGGGATGCGGCTACCTAGAGGATGCAACTGATTAGAAGTGTATATAAAACCAGCAAGCTATTGAAACTATCAGCAGACATAATTTTATTTTATTTGTTGGGAGCACTGAATGGTGTGAGATTAATACTTTTTTAATTGATAAATTATTATTATATTGTGCTACTCCAGTTAGTTTTCAAAATAATATTAGTTAGTTATATTAGTATGTAATATTTGACATAGGACATTTCATTTAGGCATACACAACTTCCATTTCTGGGCTAATGTTTATTTGCTTGACCTCAGATTTATTTATGTTAGTAGCTATGCTCCACTTCTAACAGCATTATTCTGATCATGACACTTTAAATGTTATTCTCTGCTAGTGATCACATTAAAACTGTTTCTTTTATTTAATTAATTGCAAAGTCAGCAAGCTTAAATCACTGGGGTAATTCTTCCTTTCAACTTTCTGTGGAGCACAGTTCTTCAAGAAACACTTTTCAAGCTGCCTTGTTCTGTATTGTTCTCTAAAGATCGCTCAATGTCTTCCTCATCCTCTTCATCACAGCTTCCACCTGTCTTCTCTGAGAATATTTTGGACTTCCTCTAGTTTTGTTCCCTGGGGATTCCAAAACAGAGCTTGTTGTGTTACACTCTCAATCGGCATCAGCAGTTTTTGACCTATACAGGGGACTTATTCCACCATCCACTTCTCCCTAACTTACCTGTCCCAATCATCCTAGATGTAGTAATAGTTATCTCTGCCTCATCGTGAGTTGTCGTAGTTCTCATTATCTGAAGAAGGCTGCATCTGGCAGTATTGTGTTGTATTCCTTTTTTGTAAATTGTTACCATATCTTATAGGAGTGTGTGTTACACCCGACTAACAAACCCTTTGATCCAGCGCTATTATTTTTGTCACACCTCTTTGTCCTTTGGTATTTGTCTGGTACTTTCCCATAGTTCTAAGTTTGTAGTTAACTGGATTACTCAAACACTTTATTTAGTTATTTATAGTTTTATATAAAGAGATACATCTAGATGACATGGATATATGACTAATATGCAATCTATACTGGGAGCAAACAGCAATAATAAAATATAACAAAGAGTTCTCTACACCCATTGATATAAAAAGAGGAGTAAGACAAGGATGCATCCTATCACCAAGCTTGTTCAATCTATACACTGAGCAAATCTTTAAAAACATCATAGAGATGCCAGGCCTACAAATTAATGGAAAGATAATCAATAACCTAAGATATGCTGACGATACTGTACTACTAGCAGAAAATCCTAAAGACCTACAACAATTACTTAATGAAATAAACACGACAAGCAAAAAATATGGACTAGATATGAATATCAAAAAGACTAAAACTATGATCATAAACAAAGAAAATACCCAAAACCCACAAGTGGATATCAAAATTGAAGGAATAGACCTTGAGACAGTTCAGAACTATAACTACCTTGGACATACTATAACCAGTGATGGAAAATGTACAACTGAAATAAACAAAAGAATAGGAATGGCAAAAAGTAATTTTAATGTCATGAAGGACATACTAACATCAAAACAAATAACACCAGAGCTAAAACTAAGAATAGCAAAATGTTACATCTTCTCAATATTCCTATATGGTGCTGAAACATGGACATTAGACAAGAAAACAGAACAGAGAATTGAAGCCTTTGAAATGTGGATATATAGAAGAATAGGTAGAATTGGATGGAAGGAAAAGAAAACAAATGACAAAGTCTTAAAACAACTAAAAATGAAAAGAGAACTTCTGAACACAATTAGAACAAGACAAATGCGATTCTTAGGCCATGTTAAAAGACACAACAGCCTACTAAAAGTGATCCTGGAGGGGAAAATACAAGGTAAAAAAGGCAGAGGCAGACCAAGATTAACATGGACGAGTAACATCAAAAGATGGACAAATCAACCGATGACAACCTGCACCATCAAAGCAAGAGATAGAGCAAAATGGCGCTCCATGGTAGCCAACCTTCGTTGCGGAGACGGCACTCAATGATGATGATGATAGTTTTGTGCCAAAACAAATAATTATAATAAAACAAATTATTTGTAAATTCAATATTTGTAAATTACTTTTTTCACCTTGATGTTTTCTTGATCTGAAACTAGTTACTGTTATAAATTGTGAAGTTGCTGATGATCAGAACAAATCTGATGACAGAAACATAATGGAAGCATCACCTTTTGGATGACATCCTCTGGTTTGCGATCAGTCACTCCGACCTCACTGGACATATACATGAAATTGTCCTTGGTTACATAGAACCTGGATGGACGAAGGCCGTTTCTGTCTAGAATAGCACCAATGTATCGGCCATCAGTGAAAGTAAGCAATGCTGTAAAGAGAACAAAAGTGGTTGACTATACTGAAATGCTTATAGTCATCATTAAAATAATATTACAAAGATAACATTTAAGCTTATCTTCTAACCATTTTTACAAAGACAAGAAATAAGCTTACGCTCAAAACAATATTTAAAAAAAAAATTAAAAAAGATTATAATTAAAAACAATATTACAAAGGTAAAAAACAAGGTTATCTTCGAAGCAATACTGCATGTGCAACAAACAAGGTTCTCTTCAAAGCAATATTGTAAAGTTAAAAACTGTATCTAATAATTACAAATCAGAATAACTAAATAACAAGAAATGTATTGAAGAGATTTGCACGAAAACAGCAGTGAAAATAAGAGAGAAAAAAAAACAGTAAGACAGACACAATTTATTTCTCTTATTTAGGAAGGAAGATCTTATGATAGGAAAAGAGAAGAGGTAAGGAGAAAAGAAAAATCTGGAACAATATAAGAAGGTGACAAACTCTGCTAATTCTGGTACCAGAAGAGATATAAACAATGAGGAGGATGGGCAAAAATCCAGATACCAAATTCTGTAAAAATAAAAGTAAAGTCAACTACAAGAGTGCCAACAAGAATTCAGGATAAGGAACTAGTATTTAAAGAGGAAAGGACATTTCTACAAGAATCAATGACATGGTGTGGTGATATCCTGAACAGAAAACACAGCTAGCCAGCATCTTTTCACTCAACCAAGATAACAATTGCCATTTGAACATATGTCCAGACAATGTTCAAAACCAGGGAAGCTTTTCAAGATGTAACAAGAATGAAATATTGATTACATCTGGAGAAGGCTGGAAAAGATAACAAAAGACATGGATGCTTGCAGAGCTCTTCATGATAGCCTGTGGATGGTCAAAAAGGAAAAACAGGAAATAATCAATTTAACTGTGAGAACTGAACGTATGAAGTCGTAAAAGATTTTTTGTTTAATTGATCAACATTTAAAAAATGAACATGGTCAACAAGATTGAAGCATAAGCTCATCATAACTAGCAAGAATTAGTTCTTTTTTAAAGTAAAAAAAATAAATAAATAACATTAAATATATGAAAAATCAGATAGAAAGAAAGAATAAAAAAAGAGGGAAAAAAGAATACTAACCAGGCCCATCCCATGGCTCCATAGAGAAGGCATTCCACCTGTAGTAAAGTTTCTTTTCATGGGTCATAGTGACATCGTTCTGCCAGGCCTCTGGTACCATGGTCATAATGGCCTACAACAAATAATGAACATTAAGGGGAAGCTTATGCTACCTAATGCAAAAAAAAAACAGCAACAGATAAAATAATTAGAGAAGACCTGAGACATGTTTAGAAAACGGTATCCAAACAATGATAAAAATGAAGATATATTAAAGTGGGTGTAGGCCCATCAAATATAATTCAATACTAAGTTGCAAGCATTCAACAAGGAATTATGAAAGGAGCAAGAAGGAAATGTAGGCAGAAAAAGAGATGGGAAGATAACATCAAAGAATGGACAGGCCTTGGATTTGCAGAGTCTCGCAAAAAAACTGAAGACATCAACATCAAGCTAGTGGTTGTTTGTTGTTAGGATCATCATCATTGCACACTGGATGATTCCATAGGTTATCCTCCTTGAGAAAATCAGAGGAGAATCCTGGTACAAGTGCATGAACTTTATAGCATGACCTGGGATCCATGGTGTGGGTATGTTTCTGCAGACAATTTTGCCCAGGCAGCAGCCATATTTGTGGCCTACTCTTTTTGATTTCAACTGCCAGGCGGTTCTTTAATGTACGCATGTGCACAAAGGACGTCCGGTTTATTGCTGCTATCCAAGAGGGCTAGACATCGGATCTTACCACCCAAGAGATCAGGGGAGAGTAATGTCATAAAGAAACCACGTATTAATTTTTCCATTTTTTTGAAAAATCGCCACTGCCTCTGGTGGGCTTTGAACCTGGGTCATTCCTATCCTAAGGCCGATATCATACCTCTAAACTAATTAGTCCCAAGTTAGTGTGTTACCTAACCTCTATGCTAATGATATTCTTAGACTTCATATACATCTTCTCTCTTTTATCATACTGCTTGTGCTGTGTGGTGCAGCGGTAAATATTCAGAGGAGGCAACGGAAGCCACAACTCCTTTAATATTTGATCAGAATACATAACACAATCACATTCCAGCTCAACAAGTTAAATGTCAGTGTGCAAGCAGCCACCATATTCCCTAGTGTAGCCATGATATTGTTCAAATAACTCAAGCAGTTACTAGCAAACAGTTTTAAATGCCTGAAACGAATGGAGGTCAAACTTACTATAACCTCACATCATCTATTAGCCTTACACTGGTGTACGAGGTAGGCCATTGCAGCAGAAAGTTCCTTGTTGCCATGGAAATAGAAGAACAACTAATAAGATCATACTCTATCTTTTTATCGAAACATAAATAAGTAGAGCCAATTGGCAGCTGTCCTATTTTGTGCCTCTGGTAAGAATCACTGCACCACACCTTAATATAAAAAAAAAAACTAGAGCAAAATGTAAGAGATGTTAATTAACAGCAACTGTGTTTTTCTTATAACTTAGAAAGCACATGATATAATTGTAATTAAGATAATTTAATTATTTTACATCGTTGCAAATTACCAGGTTGGTCAACCTAAAAGTTAGTCTTACATCCTGACCTCCTCAAGTTTAGAACCCACCGTCTGCCACTGGCATGAAGTCACAGACAGAAAGAGTGATATAATTTTCTGACCTTTGCTAGTCTGCATTGCTGTCATATCTTCTTCTTTCCTTCCTTATTTGCCTTTCAGCATTGAGGGGAGAAATAATTTGTGGTCTTTCGCTCTTCTGATTGCCACTGCTGCTATTATGTTTCCTAGTGTTTCTAATATTCCATCAATCCATCAATTTTGTGGTCAGTCTTGGGATCTGGTGTTCTCGCAACATTCACAGAAGGCCTGTTGTGTTGTGCTTTGATCTTTCTGTCTTAACACATGGCCAAACCATTTCATCTATTGTTTCTTTATGTATTCTATGGCGGGGATTTTTCCTACCTTTTTTTTCAGTTCTTCATTTATGATTTTATCTCAGGCTGTTTCTTGTCATTTGTCTAATATATTTCATCTCAATAGTGGTTATTTTTCTTATTGTTCTTGCATCTAGGATCACAGTCTGGTATTGGTAGCACAATGTCGGGATCAAGATTATATTGTTGACTGCCCATTTTGCCTATTGAATTATCTCCTTATTGGACAATAGTGGTGATAGATGTTCAATGATTTGACAAGCTTATTGCATCTTGAGTCTATTTCTGCTGTTTGTGAATTGTGATCTTTTACTAGACATCCTAGATATTTAAATTCCTCTGCTTGTTTTAGTTGATGCAATCTATCATTATGTTGATGTTCTGTTTCTCTTTTGCGATATTCAGGACTTCTGTTTTTATTTTAATGTTGATTTTCATGTTGTATTTTGTGCTTGTACTGTTTAGTCTATTAAGTGTTTTTGTGGGTCTCATATTTTTCCATGTATTAGTGCATGGTCGTCTGCAAATAGAAGCTTGTTAATCTCCTCTGTATCTGATGGGTGCACTTGCATATGTAGTCCATGTATGTAATAAACAATAGGGGAGATAGTGTGCTGATCTAACTTCAAAGTGGTCTGTGTAGCTGATGCTGTTCTGACTGTGCAGCTGCTATTGATGCATAGACTTAATTAGGTTTGTTAGATGCTGGCTTACACCGTATGTTGTTAGTATCCCTCATATTTGTTTTCTGTTTATTTGGTTGAATGCTTTTTCGCTGTCATTTTGAATTTAGTTACTGTTCCTTTGATTCCATCGATCCATCTCTTCTAGGTTTTCATTTTGCTCTACAGTCGATATTTTCATGTAAAACCTGCAAATTTGTAAGTTTTCATACTGCTCTGATGTCCAGACCATTTGATTCTTAGTTGTTCAGTATGGTCAATAGTTGATAATACACCCATAATTTTTATCAAGATTTCATTTCTTATTTTATCCCTTCTATTTTCGTTTACAACCATTATTATACATTTCATTTTGAATAAAATTAAAACAAGTTATTGGGATAAAATGTTTAGTGGTCCAACACATGATGTAATGAATATTTAAAAACAAATATATGTCACATAAGTAGTAAGTAAAATAAAGTGGCCCTGTCATGCCAAGTGGCATAAAGGGAATATGGTGTTAGTGACCATAATTTTTATAGACCTTCGGAACATGAATTTTGATGCAATGTGGCAGCTATTACATCCGTGCTGCTTTACTCTCCCTAGAAAAAATCCAGTACCCATATAAGGCTGGGTGAACCCGGATCGAACCTGACCTCTTGTCCTTTTGTAGTCCAGTTCACTAACCAGTGAGCTATTGTAGCTCCCATATATGCCACATAGACTGTAAATCAAGTTTGAAAAAGACTGCCAGCTATTTTAATGTAAGAGAGTCTCAAGTACTAAACACTAGCACCAAAGTTATCATTGGTTACCTCTGGCAACTCTCTCCCACCAGCCATGCAGAGAAACTCTAGGACATTGTCCAGTGAGCCAGAGTCAGACATGCCTTCTTCAATCACAGGGTAGACCAGATGAAGCTTGTCCCCAAACACACTGCTGCTCATGACACCCTCCCTGGCTTTCATCAGCTTGCAGTTGCCCCTCAGTGTGTTGATTTCTCCATTGTGGGCAAGCATTCTGTAAGACAAAAGATGAATTTCATAGAAATACTTGGTTTAGGATATCAAATGCAACAATTTCACTAACTGCTTCTTCTGTCAATTGTTATCAAATAACAAAGGCAAGAAACAGGTAGTTTTACTTTCTTCACTTCCTCTTGTACCCGATCAGGTTTTGAGGGAGATACAAAGTTCTGGTTCTAGCCCCTTTGGTGGCTTCACTCACTGTTAATTGATGATGTTGTTGTGCCTCTTTGATGTTGTCTATCCATTTTACTCTGGGTCTGCCACTTGCTGTTTTTACCTCTCCTCTTTTAATATATGCTTTGTATGGTAAGGAATTGTATGTTAAGGAAATTGTATGGTAATGAATCGCACAGTGTTCTTTTAAGATGGGTAAACCAGTTTATTTGTTGCTTCTGTATGTAGCTTAGGAATGAGATCTGAACGAGATACAAAAAATTGTAACAAGCTAGTACACAGTTATAATTACATTCAGGAACATGAAGCTCAATATAATTTGACATTTTTGCTTCTCCATGTATCAGCCTCATAATGTCAGATGCGTTACAGCTGTTACAAAGAGGATTAATCATGGGGCACATGGATTAAGTGGTTTAAAGCAACATTGGAATATGATTTAAAGGAAGGTAAGTGTCAAGTTATTGAGTTATTTGCGGGTCATCATCATTGCACTCCGAACATGTCCATAGGTGCTCAGATCCCCTCCTCAGCAATTCCCGCAGTGTCCAGCGACTGACGACTCCAGTTCTGTGTTGGTTGATAAGTCTTCTTACATGGCCACTAAGTTTCTCATTTCTGGCTGTGCCCATCTTAACTCCCATTTCCATCATCCGAAGAAGTGACGTGGATCTGTGTTTGTCAAAGTCCTGTGCTCTTCCCACATCTCAGAGGGCATTGATGATGTCCGCCCGATCCATTGGTTGCCCATCCTCAACGACAGCACAGCTAGCCAACCTGTCCACTTTTTCATTTCCCCGTACTTCCGCATGTCCAGTGACATAGACAAAGGTAACCTTACGTATTTTGGATTTCTGCAATGAATCTGCGTACAGAGCCCGCATCCACTTTTTTTATCATGCTCATCGAATCACTCAGTATACATGCGTGGGTGTAGTCTTGTGACTCTAACCATTTGAATGCCTTGGTCACTGCCATCACCTCCATTGTCATGCTACTCGTGGTCATGACATATGCACTACTGTCTTCGTAGACTATTCTGCCTGCCGAGCGTGCTGTAAATGCCCATGCACTTCTTTGGTGTCGTCTTACAGATCCGTCTGTATAGATGACTGCATCTTTCTCATCTGTGTTATCGCAGATGAGACCGTTGACCTCAGCATTAATCACGACCGGGTTCTGTTCCCTACTATTCCTGTCGAGTGTGACAATACATGAGAAAGTCCCCTCGAATGACGTAGGCACCGATATCCACTCCTCACCAACGCTGATATTAGTATGCCCACAGACCTGTTTGATGACATCTTCTGCTTGGCCTACCCATGATGTGTCTCTTTTTAGCCTGGCACCTTTCCCTGTGTTGAGCACATGGTGCAATGGATGCTCTTTATCTGTACTAATCTTCAGGTATGCTTGTGCTCTCCAGATCTTGATTCTGTCATCCATGGTTGGAAAGTCAAGAAGACACCTCATTGTTACACAGGGAGTGTCCCTTGTACATCCCAAGATAATGCGCATGGCCTCATTTTGTATTTTCTCCAGCCTATCAATTTGAGTCGTACTGACAGTAAGAATTGCCAGGGCATACTCGATTGGTGCGAGGACTAATCCCTGGAACAGAAGAGTAAGTAGCCTCTGCTCGATGTTGGCAGCTGCCATGACCTTCAAGGCGGCTAATCCTTTGCGGGATTTTGTTATCACATGGTCGACGTGGTCGAAGGAAGCTAAGTGTCAAGTGAGTGTAACAATGGTTTAAAGGAAGCTAAGTGTCAAGTGAGTGTGACAACAGTTTAAAGGAAGCTAAGTGTCAAGTGAGTGTGACAACAGTTTAAAGGAAGCTAAGTGACAAGTGAGTGTGACAACTGTTTAAAGGAAGCTAAGTGTCACGTGAGTGTGACAACAGTTTAAAGGAAGCTAAGTGTCAAGTGAGTGTGACAACAGTTTAAAGGAAGCTAAGTGTTAAGTGAGTGTGACAACAGTTTAAAGGAAGCTAAGTGTCAAGTGAGTGTGACAACAGTTTAAAGGAAGCTAAGTGACAAGTGAGTGTGACAACTGTTTAAAGGAAGCTAAGTGTCACGTGAGTGTGACAACAGTTTAAAGGAAGCTAAGTGTTAAGTGAGTGTGACAACAGTTTAAAGGAAGCTAAGTGTCAAGTGAGTGTGACAACAGTTTAAAGGAAGCTAAGTGACAAGTGAGTGTGACAACTGTATAAAGGAAGCTAAGTGTCATGTGAGTGTGACAACGGTTTAAAGGAAGCTAAGTGACAAGTGAGTGTGACAACGGTTTAAAGGAAGCTAAGTGACAAGTGAGTGTGACAACAGTTTAAAGGAAGCTAAGTGACAAGTGAGTGTGACAAATGTTTAAAGGAAACTAAGTGACAAGTGAGTGTGACAACAGTTTAAGGGAAGCTAAGTGACAAGTGAGTGTGACAACGTTTAAAGGAAGCTAAGTGACAAGTGAGTGCGACAACGGTTTAAAGGAAGCTAAGTGACAAGTGAGTGTGACAACAGTTTAAAGGAAGCTAAGTGTTCCGTGAGTGTGACAACGGTTTAAAGGAACCTAAGTGACAAGTGAGTGTGACAACGGTTTAAAGGAAGCTAAGTGACAAGTGAGTGTGACAACAGTTTAAAGGAAGCTAAGTGACAAGTGAGTGTGACAATGGTTTAAAGGAAGCTAAGTGACAAATCAATATATGCCTGCTTCATAGACTACACCAAAGCGTTTGATAGAGTACACCACAAACAACTTATAGAATGCCTAAAAGAGATACATCTAGATGACATGGACATACGACTAACCAGTGATGGAAAATGTGCAACTGAAATAAACAAAAGAATATGAATGGCAAAAAGTAATTTTAATGTCATGAAGAACATACTAACATCAAAACAAATAACACCAGGGCTGAAACTAAGAATAGCAAAATGTTACATCTTCTCAATATTTCTATATGGTGCAGAAACATGGACATTAGACAAGAAAACAGAACAGAGAATTGAAGCCTTTGAAATGTGGATATATAGAAGAATAGGCAGAGTTGGATGGAAGGAAAAGAAAACAAACGATAAAGTCTTAAAACAACTAAAAATGAAAAGAGAACTACTAAGCACAATTCAAACATGACAAATGCGATTTTTGGCCATGTTAAAAGATACAACAGCCTACTAAAAGTAATCCTGTAGGGGAAAATACAAGGTAAAAGAGGCAGAGGCAGACCAAGACTAACATGGACGAGTAACATCAAAAGATGGACAAATCAGTCTATGACAACCTGCACCATCAAAGCAAGAGACAGAGCAGAATGGCGCTCCATGGTAGCCAACCTTCGTTGCGGAGAAGGCACTCGATGATGATGATGATGAAGTGACAAGTGAGAGTGATTCAATTTAATGAAATTCTGCTGGCTTGAGAGATGAATCAAACACAGCTAGCTGCCAAGTCACAAAAGAATTATGAATGAACATAGGGAACATGCTAAAAATGCACTTTCGATATGAACTTTGCTCAAAGGACCGTATGCCTATAGGAATGCCTAAACTGCACAGAAATAATTTAACAAATCAGCTTTCCTATTCAGAAATAACAGCCTAAGCTGTTTGAACAAAAGAATCAATATGACTCATGTACACACATGATATTATTAGGGCAGTGGTAGGTTAGATCAATGTGTACAAGCGTATGGTGCAACAATGATTGTGAGCTGGCTTATGGCTCAAAGATTATGGATTCATACTTGAAAGGACACATTCTAACTGAAACAGCGTTAAAAAAAAAATAGAAATATGCACCTAACAAAGAGTACTAGAGAAAAAAATAACAGTGAGGAAGAATTAACAATTCACCCCATTTACTGCACACAGTGCAGGACAGTAAATTACTAAAAGGTAAAAACATTTTACAATTCTATGCTAGAATGTAAGCTTGTTATTGGGCTACCTTTACCCACTAAAAAATAAACAGATTAAAATGGAATCAAGCTCTGTTTCTCGGGGTTTGTCTGACAATGAACGTGCTAACCTCTGTGGATGTGCCCGCTCCCAGCTGGGGAATGTGTTTGTTGAGAATCTGCTGTGTACCAGAGCCAAGTGGGTCTCAAATTCAGGGTTTTGCAAGTCATCAAAGAAGTGCCACAGCTGATAAGAATTCAGTTGCCCCTGTGAAGGTCAAAAGGAAAGTTATGTTACAGTGATTGTCAATTTCAAACATAGAACATATGAATGTACGGAATATCAATGTATAGCAATATAACATAGATCAATGTATCACAAACTCCTTATTAACAGAAAAATAACATAGCATTATAAATACACCTGAAAATAAAAAACAGAACATTAAACATTATAATAGAAATGACAAATTTAAAGGAAGATACTTTCAGATTTTTTAAAAACTAGACATGATCTAAAACAAAGTCATCAAATTGTGATCTAATGAAAATATGTACCTAACCATACAGCCTCAAGATTACACAATGGTGTTTTAGCTCATGCATATATTTCTGGAATTCATTATTAAATGCAATGGATAAAACAGTCTGAAGTCTAAAATACCAGACATTAATAAACACAACTAAAAGGACTTATATTTTTATTGATTGTGCTGACAACTTCAAGCATAAATGACCAAATGTAACTCCATCCAGCCAAATCTAAAATGAAAGAAAATTAATAAGATCTGACAAGGATGGATATGAGTTTTATGATGCAGAAAATATGTGCAAAAATGGATCGATCAATCTGCAGCAAGCTGGTACATTTGTTCTCAGTCTACTTGTGTTATACTGAGACATGGGAAAATGAAATAATCTGACAAAGTTATGTAATTTGACTCATAGGAGATTGCAAATTGTGTGATGCTTGTTTGAAATTTTGTAGATCCATCTTCTGGGAGGTTTTCATTTTCCTCTTTTGTTGTTGTATCACATTTTTAATGGTTGTTGTGAAACTCTTTTTTGAGGTGACTGACCTTTGGGAAATTTGCTTAGCAAAACAATAAAGAAGAGAAATTTCATTGGCAGAGAGTGTACACGCACGCATGCACGCACGCACACACACACACACAACCACATATATAAATACTGCTTCAACTTCTACCTTATGACTCACTCTAGAGCATCTAGAACACTCTAGGACTTCAACAGATGTTTTCCAAGCCATCCTCTTTGGTTCCATTCACTTAAGATTGCTTCATGTCTTCTCCATCTTATTCATCTCTACTTTCACCTGCTTTCTCAATCTCATAAACCTTCCTTGATGACAGAATTACTTTTTTTCCTCCATGTTTCCACATTTGTGAAGTTTTAGTGGCCTATTTTTTTACAATATGGAATTGCCAGCCCTCCACCTAACACTCCTTAACTGCCTCTTATAACAGGCCTGATAGGGTACAGTGCTCCAATTCCTCTTTCAGACTTTGGCAGCACATATGTGATATATAAATATCATCATCATGTGCCATACCAGTTGTGTAGGCGATCATGTCCTTCCACAATCTCTATCTACAGTGCATCGTATCAGTTCTGTTATTGACTGTTTGCCATGCCATGACACCAAGCTATCCAGTATTTTCTCTCTTTGTCGTCCGCAATCTATCTTTCCTTTTATTTTGCCAGTTGTAACCAAGTATTCCAACTTTCCTCTTCTCATGATGAGCCCGAAAAATTTTGATTGTTTCTTTCTGTTTTTTAGGAGCTCGCCTTTTTGTGTTCGCCTCTTTGAGAGTTTCCTCATTGGCACTTTTTAGCTATCCAGGGAACTTTCAACATTCTTCTGAGAAATCCCATTGACATCGATTTGTTGCATAAGATATTTTTCATTTTCTGAAGAGCTATTCTGCTTTTTATTTCTGTGGTGCATCTTCCATTTCATATTACTGTGCCCAATTATTTGAAATGTTTCACTTGTTTCAGATTTGTCCCATTTAATTTTATGCTGCATGATGGTGATGATTGTTTCTTTGATATAACCATTACTTCTGTTTTCTTACTATTCAGACTGAGAAGTCTATTGAGACCTTTCCTGTTGCTTTCTTTAACTATTATATCTATCATTTCTTGTAGTTCATTCTCTGTCTGTGCTATTAAGACTATGTCATCCGCATATACAAATTATTTAAGTTGTGACCGCTGACTTCAATTCCTCTTTTGTCTACTATTGATCTCATAATATTTTCGCTGTAAAGTGAAACAAATCCGGCGACAGAACACAGCCTTGTCTGACTTCTTGTTGTATATATTCAAATTGTCCTGTTTGGTTGCTAATTCGTATAGCTGCTGTTTGTTGCCAGTACATGTTTTTTATGATTTGCAGTTCCTTGCCATAAATGTTTAATTTCTCCAGCATATTGATTATTGCCACATGCTTTACTGCATATATATATATATATATATATATATATATATATATATATATATATATATATATATATATATATATATATTCCTGTATCTGAATGTGTGTTCCTACACATGAATCAAATAAGCACATGGCTAACAAATGTGACAATATATTGATGGATGCATATCAATGAAAAAATAATAAATAAAGGCAAACTACAACATATAGAAAAATATCTTGATTTTGATCCTCCTTGTGCCTTTCGCCATCCATCCCTATTCTTGGCAAGATGGTCGATCTTATCTAATGAGTCTATGCCTGTGAACTTTGCTTCTCTTATAACTGTTCTTTTTAGTGTATCTCCAGGTCTACTTCCTTTTCTGTATCCTGATGTTTTCCATAAAAGAGCCTGTTTTGGAATTCTTTAGTAGTCTCCTCTCAACATATGTGCTACATAAGTCCATTTTCTGTTTCCTAATGGTAGATGAGATTGTTGGTTGCATGGCCATTCCATTTCTCTTATCTCTGTTTTAGTCTTGAATTCATTTCATTGTACAGAGAATATTTTTCTTAGGCATTTAAGAAAAATATATAGCCTTGTAAAAAAAAAAACCGCCAAAAAAAACCGTCTACTAAAAATATTTAAAACATGATAAAAACAACAGGACACAAAAATTAGATATTTTACTTAAAACAAAAATTACTTGCCTTGTAGACAACAGTTTCTGAGCTCAAACTGCAAATGTAGAAGCGATAGTTTTGCTCAGGCACATGGTGGGAGCATACTTTCGCAGAAGAAACACCTGTAAATAAAGATACAGTAAGTCTGGATTAATTAAATGAATGTATTAACCTTAAATGATAGGCCCTTGTCAACCATAAGGTAAGATGAAGTAACTAAAGAATCACAAAACAAGATCTCACACAAAAATGAAAAAGAAAGAGGCCAACCTCAGAGACACTAAGAAGAACACTGACAAAAAGAGGCAAAGACAGCAAGCACCAACTGTTTTAATACAGCTGATGGCTTGTGCCAGGATTAGCGAACCAGGACCACCATGACTCTACTCCACCTCTCCATGGTGCCTCCAGAACAGACTAACCTGTCTAGTCTGGCCAAGTGAGTAAGGATCGAAGAAGGAAGACGATCTGATACTCAAAAATAACATGCTGTAAGACGGATGTGTTGGGCCGAAAGGTGCAAATATCACAGTTCTACTACACACCGCAACACAATGCAGACATGCACACTTAACATCCTTTTAAGGGCGGATGTCAAAGAGGTGTACTCCTGTAGTCATTGGGCGAATGCAAGCAGGCAGGGACTTATGGCAAGGTAGACCTCAATCAGTGCGTGACACTTGAAGGCATTGAAAGGTGGTGATGATGATAATTATCCTTACATTTGTACAAAACTGCAAAATAAATAAAACTAGCAACAAAACAATAGTGATGGTCATAAATTGCTGTCTGTTTAGAAAAGAGGACCACTAGTAACTGGTTAGCAGAATGAACTCACTGCATCATGAGGTCTAACATTTCTAGTGCTTGAGTCAGGTCAAGCACAATAATTTCAAACATTTCTGTCACTGGCACTAAGAACCTAAAGGCTGACAAATGAGAAGAGATTCATTACTGAAGTTAAAATGCAGCCTGGCCTGCTTCATCTCACTGCTTATAATGTGTTAGGAAGTATTGATAGAGTGCTGCATTACATTGCTCATATAATGTGTTAAGAAGTATTGATAGAGTGCAGCATTACATAGCTCACATAATGTGTTAGGAAGTATTGATAGAGTGCAACGTTACATTGCTCATATAATGTGTTAGCTGTAGATAAAGTCGTTAATTGGATGGCTTCGTTTCAGACATTTGTGACGTTGGTAGCTAAGGCCCTAACTTGTGCAAACGGATGGCATTGGCAGGGATCATTTTGAATCTATGAAGTGGGCTCATTGTGTGTTTAACTCAAAAGCATATGTGCTTTTTAACCAAAGACCTTTTTTTTGGGGACTCAATGAAGATATCCCCGATGGAAGAATAAATTGTACTATTAGTCCCATAAATGATTCGCTTTCAGAGGTTTATGATGTAAACAAAACAGTTTTGTCATTGCAAGTGAATAATGTCCACACCTATAATTGGTCAGGATTGTGTAGCAGCAGCAGCTTTATAGCGAACACAGAAAACATCATAGAATGTGCTGTTCTGAAACAGCTATGCCATGCTATCCTAGAATTGCCTTTAATGGGATTACTGTGACCACAACCACTCTCCATGTGTGTGCCACATATTTACACCCCAGAAAGAAATACTGAATATAACAACATCATGTGCCGTCTGTGATATTAATGACCACAGACCAGGAGCCTCCAGTATGATTGATACAACTGTTGCACCAAGCATTTCATCAGCAGAGCCAAATCTATGGAATGTTAATCTGACATTGTTCTTGAATGATGTCCAAGTTAATGAGACATCAGAATCGTGTGGCGGCAGCTACAAGAAGGGAGCGGAGAACATCAAGTTCTGCTGCTATAAAGGAGACTTGCCTTGCTATCCCAGAATTGCCTTAAATGGGATCACTGTAGTTGAAACTTCTCCTCTTGTGTAAACTACACATTCACATCTAAGAGTGAATCAGTGAAGGTCACAAAATCATATTCTCTCTGTGGTTTTACTAACTACAGGTCATGTGGCTTCTGTTGGATTGGAAATTATAACTTACCACCACTGTGTGTCTATATGTTTGGAATTGGAGTCATCAACGACGGCCTAACATCATCAAGTGCTATGACGATCATCATTTTCGGGAGGACGTGAACTCCCATGGTATATGGTGGATAGGCGGCAGGAACCATTGAAGGCTATGTCTGAAAAGTGTTCCTTCTTGCAGTTTCCTCATATTCCAAGTCCGGCTTGTTGCAGGAGCTACTGAGTTAAGTGCTCTGTGCACACCGTGAGCTGTGTGTCTCATCCGTTTTGATCCTGCTTCGATATCCCGCTTGTTTACGATGAATGATGATATCGTATGACAGGGAACAGTTGGCTGTGTTCACTTTCTGCGCGGTTTCGCCTTATGTCTTTTGGCGTGTGCTGAGACTGCTACGATGGGACTACAGTTACCTTTCTTTGTTTGGGAGATGAATTAGTAATTTGGATGATTCCACTGGCACGGGCGGTTGAGCAATTATGGATTTTAATTCGTTTGCTGTGATACCGAGGCCTTCCATAACCAATAACCAATAACCAATGTGTTAGGAAGTATTGATAGAGTGCAACGTTACATTGCTCATATATGTGTTAGGAAGTATTGATAGAGTGCAACGTTACATTGCTCATATAATGTGTTAGGAAGTATTGATAGAGTGCAGTATTACATTGCTCATATAATGTGTTAGGAAGTATTGATAGAGTGCAGTATTACATTGCTCATATAATGTGTTAGGAAGTATTGATAGAGTGCAGTATTACATTGCTCATATAATGTGTTAGGAAGTATTGATAGAGTGCAGTATTACATTGCTCATATAATGTGTTAGGAAGTATTGATAGAGTGCAGTATTACATTGCTCATATAATGTGTTAGGAAGTATTGATAGAGTGCAGTATTACATTGTTCATATGTGTTAAGAAGTATTGATATAGTGCAGCATTACATTGCTAACATGCCACAGTTTGCTAACTGGACAAGAGCAGATTTGTGATCATCTAATAAATTATTGAAGACACTGGAGCACCACTTCACTCTATAACTGTCCTGATAGTACATGCTGTTGTAGGTTCTCCTGGCCATCTCTTGATACTGTATGTACACTTTCATCTTTGTAAGATCCTACCTCATCATCATCATGTGACATATGGGTTGGCATAGCAATCATGTTTCTCCACAATTCTCTGCCAACAATTTGTTTGTATCAATTCTGCTGTTGACTGTTTATCATGCCACAATACCAAGCTATTTGGTATTCTCTCTCTCTATCGCCCACAATCTCACTTTCCCTGTATTTTGCCAGTTGTAACCAAGTATTCCAACTTTCTTCTTCTCATGATGTGTCCAAAAAAATATTGATTGTTTCTTTCTGATAGTTTTAGGAGCTCCCTTTTGTGTTCCTCTTTGAGAATTTCCTCGTTGGCCTTTGTAGCTGTCCAGGAAACTTTCAACATTCTTCTGAGAAATCTCATCTCTATAGCCTCAAATAGTCTTTTCATTTGTTTGTCTACTGTCCATGATTCACTTCCATAGGTCAGAACTGGTTCTCCTATATAGCATATATATATATCTCTTTCTCACATCTATTGACATAGACTTTTTGCACAAGATGTTTTCATTTTCTGAAATTCTTCTACCTCAATTACCTGAATTTTATTTGATTAAATTTGTATTTTAGTTATTTTATTTCCTTACACAACTAAGAAGAATGCTGATCAGAAAGGCATTAATAGCAGGTATCAGCTCCTTTGCTGAAATTTGAGGGTTTGAGTAGAACAGGAAGGACACATGAAACACACTATAGGTCTTGTGCAAAGTTTGATGATACTGAAAGATTAACAGCAACAAAACATTGCAGGCATGAAGTGTGTTTTTTTTTGTGTCCTATGTGCCATCTTTGGTTTGGTTTGAAAGGAATAAAATATAATAGCAGATAATGAAGAAAGTGAGTAGATTAGTTCATTTCATGGGTTGTATTTATATAACATGGGAACAGAAAAGTCATGATTTTGTATGTTCATGTCTCCCCCTCATGATTAGAAGATCACTAAAGTTAGGAATGAATGGTTCGTGTTCATGCCTCAGGGAAGAAGACAATCAATAAAATGAAGATTTTATTGTGTCCACACCACAGGGTAAAAGAAGATCAATAAAATCAGCAAGAAATGGTCAAAGGTTTATAATGTGCTGGTATTCACCCTTTCTTTACTGAGCTATTTATTTGCTGCTTTTGTTATAAATATATATTTGTTCATTGCAGTAAACATTTCAGTACTACCAGTATACAACATCAACCTGACAATTTCTTACTCTCTAACCGCCATATTAATTCAGCTCATTGTTACCTCATTCAGCTCGTCACACATGCTGTAAAAGCTATTACTGCACAATCATTCCACTTGCCATATACATGATGTGGGCTATGAACCTTCATTCTGAAAACTATTTTCATTTCATCATATTAACTCATTAGTTACAGCACGTCATGGCACATGCCAAGAACTGTAAACAAATTATCAAAATCTGCAGAGAGCATGAATTTTGTTATATAATGAAGGTTAGTCTGGTAATAACCAGGTTTTCAATTTGCCAGGTAATGAGTTAAACTCATCTATTCATAGATTCTAGATATTCTGTTGCGACACTTCTTTTTCAGCACATACTTAATGAATCAGGTGTAGCATGGAGATAAAGTCAGAAAGAAAAACCAGTAAAACACATTACTACAGGAGAAGCATGTTAGTAATAATGGACAATTTCACCAATAAAAAGGAAGACTTGATATAAAATGGGGTAGTTTGAGTAGCTAAAGTCTTGTTAGTCTGGTCAAAGTAGACATCTTTTCTAGAGAAAACAATATGGTGCAAATAGATCATTTCTGGTGAATTCAACAGATCAATCACTGACTGGTTGATTCAGCAACCTCTGAGCCCATGCTCTCAATCTTACATCAAATATTTGCACTTTCTATGCTGGGAATATTGAATGTCTTCTTAATATTCTGCCTAGTCAGGTCTAAGTTAGAAAATTACTGCCACAATGATATCAGATACAGGGCTCACTGCCTCTAAAACCCATGAACAAATGTCTGTTGATTGTTTCAAACTTTTCTATTATCCATTAAATGTGGATATTTCTTTTCTTGGAAGGGATTACCTTTATTATTACTTTGATATTTATCAAGGGTGAAAGTTTTCTTTGCCTTTGTGTTGACTGTAGAAGAATATAGAAGTAGATATAAGGCAGCAAAAACAAAGCTGTGATCTTACCTGTCTTGTGAAATCCAAGGTATCATTGGGGACTCCATTGCCAGATGACACAAATACCTAAACAAAAAGAAAGGGCCAACACTTTCATCTCCAAGATTCTTGCATATCAAAGAAATACATTACTATCTTACTCATAAGTACTATGATAAACAAAAATAAATACTAGCCATTATAAATCTAAAGATTTTAACCTGTTAATTAATCTGAGTGACAGGGGCAATATGTAATAAATCAATCTATGTGACAGAGGCAGTATATTATCTATCTATCTTTCATTCACCTGAAATATTGTCTATATCTGCAATGTCGTTTCCTGTATAAATTTTACTGGCAGTATGTTATAAATTAATCTGTGTGACAGAGGCAGTATGTAATAAATCAATCTGTGTGACAAAGACAGTATGTAGAAATCAATCTGTGTGGCACAGGCAGTATGTCCAGATAAATTTATTCACCATATGTCTCTCATTCCTACTCGTGTTGCATACTTTGGTTCTGCACTTTCCAAAGCATCAACTATCTATCTATTGACCTTTCGAGCCGTAACCGGCCCATAGGGCGTAGACCAAGATACACCTTCTCCTATATGAATTTTTGTTCTAGCAGTTTTCTTTTAAAGATATTTTATCAAATCTCGCCATCTGTCTCTGTTCTGTGCAAGCAGTTCTATCTCATTGAGGGAGCCGATTCCTGCTGCTCTTGCCTCTCTCATCAATGTTCTTCTCAGTGTCTCCCTGGGTCTTCCTCTTTTTCTTTTTCCTGTTGTTTCCCATATGAGGGCTTGCTTTGCTATTCGATTATTATCTCTTCTCATCACATGTCCAACGTATGACCATCGTCTTTTCTTTATTACTGAAGATATTAGTGGTTGATTGGCGATTTCTCTAATTTCCTCGTTTGTTTTGAATTCGTTCCATTCTATACCAAGTATTTTCCTTAGACATTTATTTTCGAATGCGTTCAACTTTGTTTCTATATCTCTTGTTGTTTTCCAGCTTTCACACGCATACGTAAGGGTTGATAGTACATTTGATTTGAATAGCCTAAGTTTTGTGTTTGTGCTAATGAGTTTTGATTTCCACAACTTTTCAAGGCTTCTGAAAGACATTGCTGCCTTAGCCAGTCTGATTCTAATTTCTTTGCTCGTATCCCCTTCTCGATCAATGTGACATTCTAATAAACTTCTTGCAGCTTTGTCTGTCATCATTATGCCTACTCCTTCACGGTGTTTTCCATCTTCCCTTCCAGAAAAAACTACTATTTTATTATCAATAGATCTCCTACCTGTTCCAAGCCAGCGCATTTCGCTTAATCCTAAAATATCTAGATCGTATCTGTCCATCTCGCTCGCGACCTGTGCATGTTTCGTCGGAGCGGCCATTGTTCGCACATTCCAGAATCCTATTTTTGTTGTGTTTTGGGGCCGAAAAAACTATCACTACTATCTACTGCTAATTTACACATTCTGTATCAGGTCTACGTTTCATTAACAACATCGTTTTTACGATAGCGGCTTGTTAAACCTCAAAGCATCAACTGAAAGCTTAATAATTGGTTTAATTAATAATCAAACTGACCTTAAAATGTTTAAAAGTAAATTGCTTCAATCTCCATTTTTATACTACAGGTTATTGTAGATTAAGGAAGTAGGGAACAGGCTACTAATTTCAGTGCTGCAGTAAAGCTGGTAGCAAGGAGCCAGTAGTGGGATACACTCCAAGGTATGGTGACAGCTTTACAAAAAAGGAACATAACAAAATACTGATGTTTCAGCCGGCGGCCTACTTCAGAAGATGGGTACAATGACAACAAACAGTGAGGCACAGATACCTATAGCTACATGTCGGATGATGAAGTTAACTCCTATTGTAAAATAAGCTTCACTCTCATTCGCCTGTCATTCACTCTAGCTGTGAAATCCCATCCCAACTTCTTACTTTGAAGCACAGACCCATCACTGCATTTAAGATTACCCTCTTGAGAACTGCCTGCGATTAAATGTTGAATGTCTGTAGAACTGCTGCACCAATATTTGTACTCTCTGACAAGAACAATTACAGCTTTTTCAAAGTTTTCAATGTTTCATGTTTGCAACCTGTCTGATCAACTTTCCTACCTGTGCCATCTATAATGTTTCATGTTTGCCACCTGTCTGATCAAATTTTCTACCTGTGCCACCTATAATGTTTCATGTTTGCCACCTGTCTGATCAAATTTTCTACCTGTGCCATCTATAATGTTTCATGTTTGCCACCTGTCTGATCAACTTTTCTACCTGTGCCAGCTATAATGTTTCATGTTTGCAACCTGCCTAATCAACTTTCCTACCTGTGCCAGCTATAAAGTTTCATGTTTGCCACCTGTCTGATCAACTTTCCTACCTGTGCCAGCTATAAAGTTTCATGTTTGCCACCTGTCTGATCAACTTTCCTACCTGTGCCAGCTATAAAGTTTCATGTTTGCCACCTGTCTGATCAACTTTCCTACCTGTGCCAGCTATAAGTTTCATGTTTGCCACCTGTCTGATCAACTTTCCTACCTGTGCCAGCTATAAAGTTTCATGTTTGCCACCTGTCTGATCAACTTTCCTACCTGTGCCAGCTATAAAGTTTCATGTTTGCCACCTGTCTGATCAACTTTCCTACCTGTGCCAGCTATAAAGTTTCATGTTTGCCACCTGTCTGATCAACTTTCCTACCTGTGCCAGCTATAATATTTCATGTTTGCCACCTGTCTGATCAACTTTCCTACCTGTGCCAGCTATAAAGTTTCATGTTTGCCACCTGTCTGATCAACTTTCCTACCTGTGCCAGCTATAAAGTTTCATGTTTGCCACCTGTCTGATCAACTTTTTCTACCTGTGTCATCTATAATGTTTCATGTTTGCCACCTGTCTGATCAACTTTTCTACCTGTGTCAGCTATAATGTTTCATGTTTGCAACCTGCCTAATCAACTTTTCTACCTGTGCCAGCTATAATGTTTCATGTTTGCAACCTGCCTAATCAACTTTTCACCTGTGCCATCTATGTTTCATGTTTGCCACCTGTCTGATCAACTTTTCTACCTGTGCCAGCTATAAAGTTTCATGTTTGCCACCTGTCTGATCAACTTTCCTACCTGTGCCAGCTATAAAGTTTCATGTTTGCCACCTGTCTGATTAACTTTCCTACCTGTGCCAGCTATAAAGTTTCATGTTTGCCACCTGTCTGATCAACTTTCCTACCTGTGCCAGCTATAAGTTTCATGTTTGCCACCTGTCTGATCAACTTTCCTACCTGTGCCAGCTATAAAGTTTCATGTTTGCCACCTGTCTGATCAACTTTCCTACCTGTGCCAGCTATAATATTTCATGTTTGCCACCTGTCTGATCAACTTTCCTACCTGTGTCATCTATAATGTTTCATGTTTGCCACCTGTCTGATCAACTTTTCTACCTGTGTCAGCTATAATGTTTCATGTTTGCAACCTGCCTAATCAACTTTTCTACCTGTGCCAGCTATAATGTTTCATGTTTGCAACCTGCCTAATCAACTTTTCTACCTGTGCCAGCTATAATGTTTCATGTTTGCAACCTGCCTAATCAACTTTTCAACCTGTGCCATCTATGTTTCATGTTTGCCACCTGTCTGATCAACTTTTCTACCTGTGCCAGCTATAAAGTTTCATGTTTGCCACCTGTCTGATCAACTTTCCTACCTGTGCCAGCTATAAAGTTTCATGTTTGCCACCTGTCTGATTAACTTTCCTACCTGTGCCAGCTATAAAGTTTCATGTTTGCCACCTGTCTGATCAACTTTCCTACCTGTGCCAGCTATAAAGTTTCATGTTTGCCACCTGTCTGATCAACTTTCCTACCTGTGCCAGCTATAAAGTTTCATGTTTGCCACCTGTCTGATCAACTTTCCTACCTGTGCCAGCTATAAAGTTTCATGTTTGCCACCTGTCTGATCAACTTTCCTACCTGTGCCAGCTATAATATTTCATGTTTGCCACCTGTCTGATCAACTTTCCTACCTGTGTCATCTATAATGTTTCATGTTTGCCACCTGTCTGATCAACTTTTCTACCTGTGTCAGCTATAATGTTTCATGTTTGCAACCTGCCTAATCAACTTTTCTACCTGTGCCAGCTATAATGTTTCATGTTTGCAACCTGCCTAATCAACTTTTCTACCTGTGCCAGCTATAATGTTTCATGTTTGCAACCTGCCTAATCAACTTTTCAACCTGTGCCATCTATGTTTCATGTTTGCCACCTGTCTGATCAACTTTTCTACCTGTGCCAGCTATAAAGTTTCATGTTTGCCACCTGTCTGATCAACTTTCCTACCTGTGCCAGCTATAAAGTTTCATGTTTGCCACCTGTCTGATTAACTTTCCTACCTGTGCCAGCTATAAAGTTTCATGTTTGCCACCTGTCTGATCAACTTTCCTACCTGTGCCAGCTATAAAGTTTCATGTTTGCCACCTGTCTGATCAACTTTCCTACCTGTGCCAGCTATAAAGTTTCATGTTTGCCACCTGTCTGATCAACTTTCCTACCTGTGCCAGCTATAATATTTCATGTTTGCCACCTGTCTGATCAACTTTTTCTACCTGTGTCATCTATAATGTTTCATGTTTGCCACCTGTCTGATCAACTTTTCTACCTGTGTCAGCTATAATGTTTCATGTTTGCAACCTGCCTAATCAACTTTTCTACCTGTGCCAGCTATAATGTTTCATGTTTGCAACCTGCCTAATCAACTTTTCAACCTGTGCCATCTATGTTTCATGTTTGCCACCTGTCTGATCAACTTTTCTACCTGTGCCACCTATAATGTTTCATGTTTGCCACATGTCTGATCAACTTTTCTACCTGTGCCACTTATAATATTTCATGTTTGCCACATGTCTGATCAACTTTTCTACCTGTGCCATCTATGTTTCATGTTTGCCACCTGTCTGATCAACTTTTCTACCTGTGCCACATGTCTGATCAACATGTGGCACAGGTGCCATCGATAATGTTTCATGTTTGCAACCTGCCTAATCAACTTTTCAACCTGTGCCATCTATAATGTTTCATGTTTGCAACCTGCCTAATCAACTTTTCAACCTGTGCCATCTATAATGTTTCATGTTTGCCACCTGTCTGATCAAATTTTCTACCTGTGCCATCTATAATGTTTCATGTTTGCAACCTGCCTAATCAACTTTTCAACCTGTGCCATCTATAATGTTTCATGTTTGCCACCTGTCTGATCAAATTTTCTACCTGTGCCACCTATAATGTTTCATGTTTGCCACCTGTCTGATCAAATTTTCTACCTGTGCCATCTATAATGTTTCATGTTTGCCACCTGTCTGATCAAATTTTCTACCTGTGCCACCTATAATGTTTCATGTTTGCCACCTGTCTGATCAAATTTTCTACCTGTGCCACCTATAATGTTTCATGTTTGCATCCTGTGCCTTTGTGGCTACATCCTTGAGTACTGGATGTCTCAGGCTATCAATGAGCCCAAAGTCTTGTGGCCTGAGACAGTGTCTTGAAATCTTCAGCCCAGCACTATTTGCATTCCAGCAATCTGAAAGAAACTCAATGACAAATGCAATGTGAAGATTCTCAATCCTGAATCAATCACTGACAAAATCTGCCGCTGATACGTAATGAAAAGTAGTCTTTTTTTCCCAATTAGACAGACACTTGTCATTGTTTTGAGGGTTGCAAAACATTTTTTTCATCTGGTTTCTCTACATGATGAATATATGAAGACTGTATCACTGACTGCAGTGTGCGCTTGCATGTTGTGTGGGTAGGGGGACCTTTGGCATCTTGACAGATGGTTGATAGCATGCATCATAATAAGTCAGTAGATTGGTAAAATATTAGAGTCTTATGCTGGATGATGTTTTATTGAACAACTTCTCCCATGGCTGAAATGGCCAATATTGTACGACTGAGTTCATAATCTTAACTACTAATATAATGCCAAGTGAATTAACAAGTTTTAATTGCAAATCTAAAATATGTAATGCCATTTCAAATAATATATTTCAATGAATAAAATGTAACTATAAATATGACAGTATGAACGGTCACATTTTGACATAATCTGCGATATAATTACATATGAAAAAAATTACAGAACCAGGTGAACAAATAAACATTCAGCCTCCAACTTTTAACTAAACATTTGCTAGCTTTTCTCTAACTCATGTTTGTTTATTCACTACCTTTTTAATAGAAAATGAAAAAAGTAAGCACCCAATCACTAATATTTTAAAACAATAAAAAAAATATAATTATTATTTAACAAGCTAAAAATGTTAGATTGTACCGAAGGCAATGTTTATATTTCATTTTGGACACAGTAGGTTACATCAAGCGTTTTAGATTCATAAATATGAATCTAAATGTATTAAGCTAATTAAATACAATTTGAAACCATAGTGAAATGCCTTCAGAGTAAAAATTTAAAGAGTGTAGCAACTATACATGAGAGAGAGCATATGCACAAACCTTAAAAGTGCATTAGATCCCAACATGAGAGAGCATACCGGCACATCTAGGAGGAGTATATAAATCCAACTCGAAAGATCATACAAGTTACCCAATGCAAAAGACTATAAAACCCATCCTGAAAGTGCATAAGAACTCAACTTGCATGATCATAGTTACCCAACTAGAAAGACTTTGAGAACCCAACTAGAAAGAGTATAAGAACCTAACATGAAAGAGTATGAGAACCTAACATGAAAGAGTATGAGAACCTAACTTGAAAGAGTATAAGAAGAACTCAACTTGAAAAGTATAAGAAAAACCCAACTTGAAAGAGTATAAGAAGAACTCAACTTGAAAGAGTATAAGAAAAACCCAACTTGAAAGAGTATAAGAAGAACTCAACTTGAAAGAGTATAAGAAGAACTCAACTTGAAAGAGTATAAGAAGAACTCAACTTGAAAGAGTATAAGAAGAACTCAACTTGAAAGAGTATAAGAAGAACTCAACTTGAAAGAGTATAAGAAGAACTCAACTTGAAAGAGTATAAGAAAAACCCAACTTGAAAGAGTATAAGAAGAACTCAACTTGAAAGAGTATAAGAAGAACTCAACTTGAAAGAGTATAAGAAGAACTCAACTTGAAAGAGTATAAGAAGAACTCAACTTGAAAGAGTATAAGAAAAACCCCAACTTGAAAGAGTATAAGAACCCGACTAGAACAAGTATAAGAACCCAACTTGAAAGAGTATAAGAACCCAACTAGAAAGAGTATAAGAACCCAACTTGAAAGAGTATAAGAACCCAACTAGAAAGAGTATAAAAACCCAACTTGAAAGAGTATAAGAACCTAACTTGAAAGAGTATAAGAACCTAACTTGAAAGAGTATAAGAACCCGACTAGAACAAGTATAAGAACCCAACTAGAAAGAGTATAAGAACCCAACTAGAAAGAGTATAAAAACCCACTTGAAAGAGTATAAGAACCTAACTTGAAAGAGTAAAAGAACCTAACTTGAAAGAGTATAAGAAGAACCCAACTTGAAAGAGTATAAGAAGAACCCAACTTGAAAGAGTATAAGAAGAACCCAACTTGAAAGAGTATAAGAAGAACCCAACTTGAAAGAGTATAAGAAGAACCCAACTTGAAAGAGTATAAGAAGAACCCAACTTGAAAGAGTATAAGAAGAACTCAACTTGAAAGAGTATAAGAAGAACCCAACTTGAAAGAGTATAAGAAGAACCCAACTTGAAAGAGTATAAGAACCTAACATGAAAGAGTATAAGGACCCCACTTGAAAGAGTATAAGAAGAACTCAACTTGAAAGAGTATAAGAAGAACCCAACTTGAAAGAGTATAAGAAGAACCCAACTTGAAAGAGTATAAGAACCTAACATGAATGAGTATAAGAACCTAACATGAAAGAGTATAAGGACCCCAATTGAAAGAGTATAAGGACCCCAATTGAAAGAGTATAAGAACCCAACTCGAAAGAGTATAAAAACCCAACATGAAAGAGTATAAGAACCCAACATGAAAGAGTATAAGAACCCAACTTGAAAGAGCATGAAACTAAATTAACATTTTCAAAAAGCAAAACTTAAAAAAAAAGGTTCAAATCGTTCAAACTTATTTATTTGAAGCTTAAACAAATAAAATATTTTTTTTCTGCAGTAAACGTATAACCGATGGCACAAATTCTATTACAAGTAAAAAAATAAAAACAGCAAACAAAGTAAAGAAATTAAAAACATAGAAAAATTATCTCTTTTTGTTGGATATTTGTAAAAATCAATCAAAAGGATAATATAGAAATTGTGTTAATGTTTCTAATTTTATAAAAATGATTGCATTCCAAATGCAGCCATTGTAAAAAATAAAAATTAATTCTTTTTATCCCTCTCATAAATAACAAACAAATAAAAGGACATGATTATTTCAGCAGAGCCGTAATTCTGCTGATAAAAAAGCACAAAATGGGTAGTGAGTATCTTGTCATAGCAGTTTAATGGAAGTCTTATTCACTGTCAAAATACCCAGCATTTGCTGCACAATAAACACAGCAAATATGAAGCTGAAGTTAAAGTTAACAAAAAAAAAAAAAACAGAAAAAGAAAAAGGAATATAAATGAGAAAAAAGATATAGAACATGTAATAATCCTGAGAATGAAGCTGCTCTGGGGAATTTCACTGATTTTATCTTGTAGGGAACATTCAGAAACTGAGTAAATCAATCAAAGCTCCTGTGTGCTATGTCACCAGCACACACTTGCATTATCTAATCACTCGACTTCTGTCAACATTACCCTCTGGGTGTATGCATCCTTCTATAAAACCCACAAATAACCTCCTGTTCCATATATATTATTATCTTCCATTAATTTCTACAAAACAAAATAAAGATGGATCTTCTAATTCTTTAATTTAGATTTAATCAATAAACGTTTTATTATTTTTATGGTTACAAGAAGCTGGCTAGATTCACATAACAGGGAGAATACACAGATAACAAAAAATGAATATTCAAGTCATAATAACCTTTGCTAATCTTTAAAATAGGTTTTAGAGCAGTGATCTCTGCAATATGTGCTATTTTGGCATGCAAGGTTTCTGTATTTGAGATTGTGGTTCTGCCCTATGTGCCATCTTCGGCTCGAAAGGACAATAGATAGATAGAATCTTTAAAAAGAAAAATTATTCACAGTACAACACAGAAACACGGACTAAGGATATACAACAGGTGTGTACTTTCAGTGTTTTTACATGGATTCTGGAGAACAGCAACAACGGAAACATCAACATCACATCATCAGAAATAATATCAGAGAAAGCGAGTAGGCATTGAAACAATCTGAAACTACAAACAGAAACAACAAATAAAGTGATCTGCCCATCTAGAAAGAATGCAGTGTGATTCCTTACCATACAAAGCATATATTAAAAGTGGAGAAGGGGAAAGGGCAAGAACAAGACCCAGAGTAAGATGGTCACACAACATTAAAAAAATAACTCTAGAACAACATCGACTGGCAATGTTTGAGGCCACCAAACCAGAAATTTCTAACTCCTGTGACACCCAAATTTTGAAAAAGAGAAAGAAAGAAAGAAAGAAAGGAGAGAGGGAGGGAAGAAGAGAGGGAGGAGGAGGGAGGAAGGGAAAGGAAGGAAGGAAGGAAGGAAGGAAGGAAGGAAGGAAGGAAGGAAGGAAGGAAGGAAGGAAGGAAGGAAGGAAGGAAGGAAGGAAGGAAGGAAGGAAGGAAGGAAGGAAGGAAGGAAGGAAGAAAGGAAGAAAGAAAAATGCGTCAAATATTCTCCAGTGTACCATTTGAAAAATCTTTTAAATGTTTATGATAAATATGCCTCATCTTTGCTCTAAAATATAATCCCCTGATTTGCAAACATTGCCATAATCTTTTCCCCACACATTATCAAAGCAAATATGAACTAGTAATATTCCTCTGGCTTCAGATTATTTTAAAAATGCTTTAGTGCAAGCACAAAAATCTATATCTTGCTCAAAAACTAGGCCATGCATCTTGCAAACAAATTCTACAATACTGCGGCAGAAGGACATTAGATAAGAGCATTTAAAAATAAAACTCATGAAAAAACTTTTAATGGAGTTTCAAATAAAAGGATCAATATTACAGATTGAAATCACAATTTGAATGTAATGAACAAAATTACATTTCAAAATGAAACAGAAAAATGTAGATATAGAGAGAAATATAAAATATTTAATCTAACAGCAGACATTTTTAAAATGCAAATTAAAAACAGATGATATAATGCTGAGACGACAGCATTAACAAAATGTGATTACCTAAATTTATCAAATTAAGTGGAGACATGAAAAAATAAATATTTATAATGATGAATATTTACAAATAAACACAAATTTTAAGTCAGCAGAAATGACAATTCATTCTGCTATTGAAGACAATGACAAGCGACATTACCACCAGCTTCTTTCACTGCCACTGACTATTTCTTTATATTTGCTATTCATATATTCATATCACCTTTAGTATATAGTTTATCACAAACTTTTCTCGTCATCATATATCTCATCACACAGAACGACATTCATGTTGTCTATTTGTCTTTCCCCTACCGGAGACTGTATCTACTGATTTTTACTAATGACAACTAATACTGCCATTGAGACTGTCTATTAATACTGACTACAACAGCATGCATTACCTGTCTTATTAGAGGCTCTTTTGTTCTAGCCACAGTCCCAATAACATCCCTGTGAACTGGCACAGTTCGCCAAGCCACGACCTGTACAAAGAAACATTCTTCATTACTTCATCATGTGACTAGTTTAGTTTAGTAGACAGATCATTCTCATTGCACACCAGACATCATGTGACTAGTTTAGTTTAGTAGACAGATCATCCTCATTGCACACCAGACATCATGTGACTAGTTTAGTTTAGTAGACAGATCATCCTCATTGCACACCAGACATCATGTGACTAGTTTAGTTTAGTAGACAGATCATCCTCATTGCACACCAGACATCATGTGACTAGTTTAGTTTAGTAGACAGATCATCCTCATTGCACACCAGACATCATGTAACTAGTTTAGTTTAGTAGACAGATCTTCCTCATTGCACACCAGACCTCATGTGACTAGTTTAGTTTAGTAGACAGATCTTCCTCATTGCACACCAGACATCATGTGACTATAATTAATTAAAATAAACACACTTCATTCATATAATAATTAATCATCAATATAAAAAAGATTTGGATGTGATGCATGAAAGGCTGACCCATAGGTGGTCAGACCTCTGCAGAGTGACAAGTGGTTGTTAATGGAACCTCTATCTTCTCAGGTTCTTCCTGCTGTAATACTAAGTTATCTTTCCCACATCAGTCATAGAACATTGTAAACTGCTACTGCAGTTTTCTATCCTGGACTAAGTGTGGTAACCTTAAAGCTGTTAGCATGTGCTGCAACATGATCTTTGAAATAATGTCTATCTGACTCTTGATCTTCCTCAAGTTTGAAGTCATTGTCAGCACTTGTTGGTGTGTAATGATAGCTGGTTTCATCAGTCTCACGTTTTCTGCTTTCTTGTATCTTTTATGCAGGGTGAGGTTTCAATAAATTGCTGATAATTTCTAATTCTGTCTTTTTTAGTAACTTTAATTTTTACTTGACTTCAAACAAGCATATAGATATCAAAGTTCTCCATTTTATTACTCTTATTTTCGTGTACAAATCTCCATGTTATTACTCTTATTTTCTTGTATCTGTTAACCCCAAGTAGTTCATTATTTGTTTTTATTTCCCGTTTTTTTTTTTAAAATAAAGTTTACTAATTCTGTTTTCTTGACATTTAGATCAGAAGCATTCAAAGCTGCACATTTCAATGTGTTTATATTTTCACAGAACTATGACATTAGCAGATCTGTTTGCATAAAGATCTGACCACTTTGAAAGTTGTCAATACAATTACACATAGTTAGCTTGCTGGACCAGTTAATTATAACAGATTCAGAGCACCATTAGCCTTTCATGCTAAATCATGTTGGCTTTCAAGGCTATCAAAACAGCCATGTGGAATAATCCATGCCATATTTCACCCAACTTGACAATCCCTTACTTTATTCTGTTTCAGCCTTCTATGATGTGGTTAAGGGGTCGACTGTATTTTTTATTTTAATTTCCTGCAATTTCTGGGTGTAACCGTCACAAATTGCTATGCAACAATCATGTTAACGGATATCCTGAAACATTGTGCATGTAGAAATGAAGTGAAGTATTAAATTTCACCATACTAGGACAGAGTGTACATATCCCTGCATATGTATGTATGTGTTTTTATTTCAGTGCTTTTTCCTCATTATGACATTTTCAAACTCAGATATCCATTTCTGCAGCTCTTCACTGGAGAGCATCAGACTAGAACTGAACCTACGCTCAATTTAACACAAAACTGTCATGAACTAATCTCTGTGCTACCAATGTTCTCTATAACCAGGTTAGTGAGGATCAATAATGCCACCCCAATCTTACTGGGCTATCACATACATGTCGTGTTAATGCAGCTTAATAAGGTTACCAAATTCAATCTAGACATTGTGATCCAATCTGGTTACAAGCCGATCAGATTGATACAATTTAGTCAATGTCCTCAAAACCTTGTCACAATGGGAAAAAAAATGTCAGTTTTCTATTTCTACATGAGAGTTATTTTGTTCAGATATAACATCCAAAGAAAATGTCAGTTTTCTATTTCTACATGAGAGTTATTTTGTTCAGATATAACATGCAAAGAAAATGTCAGTTTTCTATTTCTACATGAGAGTTATTTTGTTCAGATATAACATGCAAAGAAAATGTCAGTTTTCTATTTCTACATGAGAGTTATTTTGTTCAGTTATAACATCCAAAGAAAATGTCAGTTTTCTATTTCTACATAAGAGTTATTTTGTTCAGATATAACATCCAAAGAAAATGTCAGTTTTCTATTTCTACATGAGAGTTATTTTTGTTCAGTTATAACATCCAAAGAAAATGTCAGTTTTCTATTTCTACATGATAGTTACTTTGTTCAGATATAACGGCCAAAGAAAATGTTGGATTTATCTGTGATACAAGATCTCACTAACTTCAGGCTACACATCGAACATATATAAATTAACTCAAAACGTACAGAATGTAAAGGCAGACTGATCATTATGGAGCTAAATTAGCAATCACTGAACTATTGGTACTTGTGATAAAGGTTAGTTTGGTGTTTTTGTGACTTATTGATGTTAATTAGTTAATATTTAGTTGAGCATAATGAATCTACAACAATCTCCAGAAACCATCTATCAAGTGACCTACGTGCTTCTAAATCCTGGCCACTGTTCCTGTTCTGCCATTTTCATTTTGAGATCTGTGTTTAACTTTTGTGTTTATATTTGTCACTTCAGAATAGCAATGTGTTATTTTGTATCTGCTCAAGGTTTTTGACAAAACATCATAGTTTGTCTTGTCTGTCTATTAGTTTAGCCACTTTGCGTTTTTCCACATTTTGGTGCTTATTTTACAAATCTCCAGAAAGCAAACTATTTATCCATCTTTATGCAACTGTTGAGGCAGCCGTGATAGCTCAGTGGTTAGTGAACTGGACTACAAAGGACAAGAGGTAGGGTTTGATACCAACCGACGGCTTCCGGGTTCACCCAGCCTTAAATGGGTACCGGCTTTTTTTTTCTGGGAAAGTAAAGCGGCACGGGCATGATACCGACCACATTACCCCAAAAATCATGCGCCGAAGGTCTGTGAAAATTATGGTCACTAACACCATATTTTCTATACGCCACTTGGGATGATGGGGGCTCTTTACTTTTATTTACTTTATGCAACTGTTGACCATCACCATTTGAGTATTCAACAGGCTGTATGGTCTTTAGCGTCTTGACAGACGGTTGGTAGCAAGCAATCATGATAAGTCAGTAGTTTGGTAAAGCATTAGTGTCTCATACTAAGTGCTGCTTTACTGAACAGCCTCTCTTGTGGCTGAATTTGCCAATCTTAGACAGACAGATCCATCCACAGAACAAACAAGATGTATTTGTGGTACCTGGCCTTGTCTCTTTTCTCTTGCGCCTTTTGTCTTCTGAATTTGATATCAGCACTGTCTCGAAAGTTGTTGTGCCATTTTTTATTTTTGCTCTCCATGTGCTATGATCTGCAGTTTCGTATAGCTTTCAACAGGCTATACAATTTTTTTAATCATTTGACAGTATAGAAGGAACAACAACCTACATTAGGCACAAGAACAACTTAAAAATACTAAGAGATGCACATGCCCACACACAGCACATGAAATTTGGCTAACTAAAGTGAAAGAGTTAACATGGTTCCATGCCAATAACAAACCAATCAAGTAAACTGTAACAAAACTATCAGCCACTCACATCAAAGGTTGTATGTCCTTTGCAAAACTTTGCATTCATCACAGCCCATCTGAAAGAATCTGCCTCTAGCTAGATCTCCCACAGAAGTTTGCATTTATCACAGCCAATCGGAAAGAATCTGTCTCTAGCTAGATCTCCCACAGAAGTTTGCATTTATCACAGCCAATCTGAAAGAATCTGCCTCTAGCTAGATCTCCCACAGAAGTTTGTATTTATCACAGCCCATCTGAAAGAATCTGCCTCTAGCTAGATCTCCCACAGACGTTTGCATTTATCACAGCCAATCTGAAAGAATCTGCCTCTAGCTAGATCTCCCACAGAAGTTTGCATTTATCACAGCCCATCTGAAAGAATCTGTCTCTAGCTAGATCTCCCACAGAAGTTTGCATTTATCACAGCCCATCTGAAAGAATCTGTCTCTAGCTAGATCTCCCACAGAAGTTTGCATTTATCACAGCCCATCTGAAAGAATCTGCCTCTAGCTAGATCTCCCACAGAAGTTTGCATTTATCACAGCCCATCTGAAAGAATCTGTCTCTAGCTAGATCTCCCACAGAAGTTTGCATTTATCACAGCCCATCTGAAAGAATCTGCCTCTAGCTAGATCTCCCACAGAAGTTTGCATTTATCACAGCCCATCTGAAAGAATCTGTCTCTAGCTAGATCTCCCACAGAAGTTTGCATTTATCACAGCCCATCTGAAAGAATCTGTCTCTAGCTAGATCTCCCACAGAAGTTTGCATTCATCACAGCCAATCTGAAAGAAGCTGTCTCTAGCTAGATCTCCCACAAAACTTTGCATTTATCACAGCCCATCTGAGAGAATCTCTGTCTCTAGCTAGATCTCCCACAAAACTTTGCATTCATCACAGCCCATATGAAAGAATCTCTGTCTCTAGCTAGATCTCCCCACAAAACTTTGCATTCATCATAGCCCATATGAAAGAATCTCTGTCTCTAACTAGATCTCCCACAAAACTTTGCATTCATCACAGCCCATCTGAAAGAATCTCTGTCTCTAACTAGATATCCCACAAAACTTTGCATTCATCACAGCCCATATGAAAGAATCTCTGTCTCTAACTAGATCTCCCACAAAACTTTGCATTCATCACAGCCCATCTGAAGAATCTCTGTCTCTAACTAGATCTCCCACAAAACTTTGCATTCATCACAGCCCATATGAAAGAATCTCTGTCTCTAACTAGATCTCCCACAAAACTTTGCATTCATCACAGCCCATATGAAAGAATCTCTGTCTCTAACTAGATCTCCCACAAAACTTTGCATTCATCACAGCCCATATGAAAGAATCTCTGTCTCTAACTAGATATCCCACAAAACTTTGCATTCATCACAGCCCATATGAAAGAATCTCTGTCTCTAACTAGATATCCCACAAAACTTTGCATTCATCACAGCCCATATGAAAGAATCTCTGTCTCTAACTAGATATCCCACAAAACTTTGCATTCATCACAGCCCATATGAAAGAATCTCTGTCTATAACTAGATATCCCACAAAACTTTGCATTCATCACAGCCCATATGAAAGAATCTCTGTCTATAACTAGATATCCCACAAAACTTTGCATTCGTCACAGCCCATATGAAAGAATCTCTGTCTATAACTAGATATCCCACAAAACTTTGCATTCGTCACAGCCCATATGAAAGAATCTCTGTCTATAACTAGATATCCCACAAAACTTTGCATTCGTCACAGCCCATATGAAAGAATCTCTGTCTCTAACTAGATATCCCACAAAACTTTGCATTCGTCACAGCCCATATGAAAGAATCTCTGTCTATAACTAGATATCCCACAAAACTTTGCATTCATCACAGCCCATATGAAAGAATCTCTGTCTATAACTAGATATCCCACAAAACTTTGCACTCATCACAGCCCATATGAAAGAATCTCTGTCTCTAACTAGATATCCCACAAAACTTTGCACTCATCACAGCCCATCTGAAAGAATCTCTGTCTATAACTAGATATCCCACAAAACTTTGCATTCATCACAGCCCATATGAAAGAATCTCTGTCTCTAACTAGATATCCCACAAAACTTTGCATTCATCACAGCCCATCTGAAAGAATCTCTGTCTCTAACTAGATATCCCACAAAACTTTGCATTCATCACAGCCCATCTGAAAGAATCTCTGTCTCTAACTAGATATCCCACAAAACTTTGCATTCATCACAGCCCATCTGAAAGAATCTCTGTCTCTAACTAGATATCCCACAAACTTTGCATTCATCACAGCCCATATGAAAGAATCTCTGTCTCTAACTAGATATCCCACAAAACTTTGCATTCATCACAGCCCATATGAAAGAATCTCTGTCTCTAACTAGATATCCCACAAAACTTTGCATTCATCACAGCCCATCTGAAAGAATCTCTGTCTCTAACTAGATATCCCACAAAACTTTGCATTCATCACAGCCCATCTGAAAGAATCTCTGTCTCTAACTAGATATCCCACAAAACTTTGCATTCATCACAGCCCATCTGAAAGAATCTCTGTCTCTAACTAGATATCCCACAAAACTTTGCATTCATCACAGCCCATATGAAAGAATCTCTGTCTCTAACTAGATATCCCACAAAACTTTGCATTCATCACAGCCCATATGAAAGAATCTCTGTCTCTAAACAGGATCTCTCCCTTCTATTAAATTCAAAGTCTCCTTGATGTCTTGAGGCCTCCTTTTTGGTCTATCTCTGTCTTTTTCCCTGGAACCATGCCTTCCACAATTGTTCACAGTCCACTATGACTTTTGATATGGCCATAGTATGTTAATTTTCTCTGTAAGATGTTGTTTATAACAACAATTCTTTTTCAATGTTTAGACGTTTTAGAATGTCTTCATTGCTCTTTTTTTATCATCCAAAGTATCCTAAAGATTTTTTCTGTAGCCATTCATACAAACCTTTAACAGCAAACTTTCTGTACAAGATTAAAGACAGGATCCAAGCTCACTGGATCCAGTGAAGATAAAGAAAAGGTTTATAAAGGTAGTCCCATAGCAATTGCAGTTGGGTAATGAAGTGTTAGTTATTTCATTGTACTGAAGCTTCATGAGGTTGGGATAGCCAGCTCCCTTCCCTTCCCAGAGAACATTTCTGGTTCCCATTTTAAGGGTGAACCTCAAGAACCAATTAGGTAATTAAAAAAATGTCATTGTTTGGCATCTGAACCCTGAACTTTCAGGTTGGCAGTCAATTGCACTAAACACTACACCACCAGGCTGTCATAGAAAATTAGCTGATGACAATACAGTGACTTGTATTACAGCTAATGTTAATTTAAGGAAAAGGTGTGAAGAGATAGGAATACTAATAATTAGTCTTAACATTATTTGGACAGTGAAGTGGGATCAATATGTAGGTGTTGTACTACTGAAGAGCAGCTGAGCATAAAATACTGTATGTACACTTGCAGTAACTCTGTGTTACGTGTCTACTTCTACAACTCTGAGTTTAAAAAACTGAACTGAAAGCCAAATGTATGTGTCTAATTCCACAACTGAATTAAACTCTGACCTGAATGTCTAATTTATATATCTACTCCACAACTCAGAGTAAAAAAATTGACTTGAATGCCTAATTTAGATATCTATTTCCACACAATTCTGAGTTAAAAAACTAACCTGAAGACCAAACTGCTGTGTATACTTCTCAAACACAGCCTCAGCACTGGATGCTGTGTCGAAATCCATGAAGATTAGCCCTGTGGCATATTTCCCTGGCTCCGGCAACTGAACAGATGGGTTGCTCTCTCTGTGAAGTGTAACATCACAAACCAACATCATCACAACAGTTAATACTGAAAACTCCCAATCCCTCATTTTAACCACTATCATCATTATAGACAGAGCGATACATAGAACATTATTATTTTGTAGCAAAAGAATAGGAGACATGTTAGATAAAATGTTCATCTTCAAGTCATATCTCTACAGGCACAATTTAAATAGAAAAACTGCATTAGGGAGGTATACAAGTTGTTTGTTTGTTGCTAGACCATCATCACTGTACACCGGACAAATCTATAAGTGCTCTGATATCAACCTCAAGAAAATCCTAGATCATGTGCATAAACTCCATTTAAAAGCTTGGGGTCCACACTGTGGGTAGGTTTTTGCTGACAAGTTTGCCTGGGCAGTGACCATATTTACGGCCTACTCTTTTTGATTTAACTGCCAAGGGATCTTTAACGTGCGTGCCTGCACATGGGACCTCCAGTTTATTGCTGTTATCCAAGAGGGCTAGACAAGGGGTCTCACTACCCGAGAGATCAGGGGGAAGATAACATCATAAAGAAACGATGGATTAAATTTTCCTATTTTTGAAAAATCACCACCGCTTTTAGTGGGGTTTGAACCCAGGTCCTTCCTGTCTTGAGGTTGATGTTGCACTTCTAGACTACAAAGCCTCCCTGTATAATAGTTGGCTTCACCTATTTATCCTGTGGGGTAGACTAGAGGTATGACAACAGCCACTGGACAGGATGAACCTGGGTTCAAAACCCACCATGGGCCAGTATATTTAAAAAATAAAAATATACAAAATTAATCTGTTGTTTTTTCAAGGCATTACCCTGGTCTCTGGTAGTGAGATTTCATGTTTAGCCCTCTCTGACAGTGGCAATAAAAAGGAGGCCAGTGTGCCCTTGCACATATTAAAGAATCCTTGGCGGTAAAAATAAAATTATTAGACTATAAATTTGACTACTGCCCTGGCAAAATTGTCAACAAAGCCAACCCACACTGTGGATCTCAGGCCATGCTACAGAGTTTTGTGCACGTGGTTGAGGATTCTCCAAGAATTTTCACAAGATTCTTAAGAGGGACATTGGAGCACCTATAGATTCATCAAGTGTGCAGTATTTATGATTCTTATACAAACTTTGTTATTTCTCATTCAGTTCTGATCATTATATTATATTATATTGCTTTTAATATAGTCTAATGAGGCAAAAAAAACCACTCACACCACAAAATACATTCTTTTTAAAACTTAGACATTCAAGTAGTCATTAATGATTAATCACTGACTTTGTTGTTAAAACCAATCTCAGTTATCTTGATTGTATCAATCTTTCCACACATGTACATTGAGAACAAAATAACAAGCTGAGCTACCTAAGAGCTTTAGCGTAGAGATTATGAGGTATTCCTGTCAGAACGCCAGCGCCATCTCCAGAATCGTTATCACAACCACAGGCACCCCTGTGCTCCATCCGCTGCAACATGACCTGCGACTCCCGCAGAACCTGAAAATCAAGAAACATGAATATGGTTATCATTTATTTTGATGAGTTAGTCTATGCTCTCTTGGATAAATCTTGTGACATTTTAATTCTGACAGACATCACAATCTAACAAATGAAATATTTTAGGAGTGTCAAGTGATACGATAATAACCATACATGAGGGCACAGTCCAAGTGGGAAAAGAATGAAAGTACAATAGATGAAAGAGTAACATAAAGAGATAGATTTATAGCTGCTTGCTGAACACAGCAGTTTGTTGATGATATTTCAGTAATCTTTGGAATTTTTCTCAGCTCAGAAACATGACTTGTGTATAAATCTGCTATAATACTTGAACAAAGATCATAAGAGATGCTACACATTAAAATGTGGAAACATTTGTGGTTAAAATATGGTTATTTTGCACCAGAAAGGGTTAGATATATCAAATTTTGAAATATTTATTCCCACAATCCGTCTCATACTGAAATATCAAACAGCATAAAACTATTCTAAAATATTCAAATTTGTGTTCAGTGTCCCAACCTCAATCAACTCCAGTAAAATATCCATTTCAAGAATGTGTAGAATGTAGTTTACCCAGGACACCTTCATTGATACATGCAGCAACATTTTTTTATGATATAACTAAAATACAATATTCAGATAATAGCAAACAGCTGGTGTGAAATGTATCAAAAGAACATGAAATTAACAGGTTGAAGTTTCATTGCGTAATTTTAAAAAATAGATAACAACAATAATTAGTAGTACTAGTAGCTGAGTGATGGTAGTGGCAACAGCAGTAGTAGTTGCAGAAGAAAAAATAATAATATGAATTCTATATGAAATATGATGACAACAAGTGATTCTTGGGTAGATGCACCTCTTTTCTTGTGTACAGAGGTCACTGAAAAGTTCATGTCTATGCCCTCAAAATGTTCTTTGCTTTGCTTTTGTTGACTGACTGTAACTGCTGCTGAAGACTTAAGGAAGAGATTTGCCGTTGGCCAGCCTCACTTTCTCATTCTAATCTGTTGAAACCACTGGCAAGACAAAGTCAAGTTGACTGAGGACTGTGTGTTATGACAAACCTTCTGAAAGTCTGGCTGTGCCCATGTGCTCCCTGATGGAGCCATCTTCTTACCTGTTAAATCTGCTTGCTGCTCCTTCAGCACAGTCTACAAAGAACAGTCTTTACGTGCGCATGACCTTCTCTTTCTCACTACCACTGTTTCTCAAGTTGTCTCTTTTAGCAAAAGATATTGGGGACTTTGACTTTAGTGACTATCTTAGGTATGTCTTTTCTGACCATAGTGCTAAAAGTATCATGTGGTTGTAAACTAGTAGGTGTGTATCTGATATGCATCTCTGAAGCTGTTTAATAGTGACCAGACTGAGCTGGGTAAATGTTTCCCCTTTGTTTCTATCAGTGGCATCTGGAACTTCACGTACAGGGTGAGAATTTTTCTGAGCTTTTTCCTCTATATTTTACAGTATACCAATGGTTGCTTGACTAGGGGGAAATGAAAAGAGTCAGCTGCTCCAAGATATTGCTTTGTGTAAGTTTGTAATGGTTTTGTTTATTGTTTTATGCTGCAGTGCTTTATGTCATATTGTCATTCTGCATAAAAATATTCACCCTATTCTATTCTATTCTATTCTATACATGGGCCGCTCCACCGCCTGTCCCAGCATTTCTTATATACAGACTAATTGTTCCTGTAAGGTGTTGATTGTAGATACATCTACTTTTCCCCACTAAGTACACCAGATCGACCTTTTCCACCTTCAGACTCTTCAGTCTTCATTCACTTTAGGTGTCCAGTGTGTGCTACACACAGAATTGTCCTATCTGTCACACTCTCTTTTTTTGTTTATATCAGGAACTCTGTATGCATGACCACTCTTGTTTGACATTTACTGTTTTCACATTTAATTGAAGTCATAGGTGACTATAATGAAGTATGTTGGCATTTTATTTATTTGACAGACCCTGCCCTTTAAAAAGAGTAAAACTTTGTGAAACTTGCTAGAAAGATTATAATGGTGTGTGTTTGTTTCTTTAATATTGCCCTTTCATATGCTAAAGATGTCAATATATTGTATTGTCAACATATTTGTTTGTATCAATCATTGCTCATTATTGATTGCTCAATCATCTGTTTATGTTGCTACATTAACTTTTCTGGGATTAAATAGGGCAATATTTTTAAATATTAGGAACAAAAATGATTAACACTGCTCCTTTTTACTTTTAATTGAAAGTTTTGCTTTTACTATATCTTTGTTTTCGCTCCTTACATAGTTTGTCAGTTACACAAACAGTGCGACCACTCATTTTGCTTCGATGTAACTTGAGAAACAGGCAATGCTTCCATAAACAATCAAATGCTTTCTCCATGTCCATTAACAGAACTGTGTTTTCCTATCTATCTCTTGTATTACCTCTTCAGGTGATCTGAACTGTACAGCACTTTAAACAGAAATGTTATTTCTCCAGGAACAACATATATCCATTATGATGCGACTTGTTTTGTGTTCTTGTGTTTTAGTCTAATATTATAAATGTCTGTAAAGAATGATGATGTAAAAGAAAAGAAAATTAGGGTAGGAAAAAATAGAAGACAGAAATGGCACCTTGTGACAGCAAATACCCTATACTATGAAATAAGCTGCCATTGTGGGCTATGTGGAACAAGCTCTTGTAAATAAGTTGTGCTATAGCTACTTATCAGAAAGAAACAATCAACATTTTTCGGGCACATCATGAGAAGAGGAAAGTTGGAATACTTGGTTACAACTGGTAAAATAAAAGGATAGATAGATCGCGGACGACAAAGAGAGAAAATACTGGATAGCTTGGTGTCATGGCATGGAAACAGTCAACATCAACAACAGAACTGATACGATGCACTGTAGAGAGAAGATTGGGGAGGGACATGATCGCCTACGCCATGACACATGATGATGATAACTACTTATTTAAGAGGACAACACATGAAGCACATTATCAATGGATGAATCACTGCCTGACTGAAAGCTTTAAATATTTACCACATTTATTTAGGCCAAGCATCCAACAAGTTTTGTGATTGCAAGCAATTGTCTTGCTCTACATTAACGGCTATGTAGGTCAAACACCTTCAATTCTCTCTCATGTGTGTTTATCCCCTTGTTCCAGATTCAGTTTTTAAAACCCGTGGTCCAAAGGTGAAATAGTTATCAACTGCAGTCTATAACAGACAAGCCAAGTGGGGAAACGAGAACAGCCTCGTAAGCACAGCACAGAACAGTTGTAGAGATGGTCGGAGCATGTCTGTGTCTAGTTGACAGAATTATGAAGCCAGGAACACAACAACTGGATAGTGATAGATGCATTTGTATGGTCTATGAAGTTTTAAAAAATAAATAAATAAAAGCATGTCAAATGATAAGATGTCGGGTTCGATCCTGATCGACGGCTTCCAGGTTCACCAAGCCTTAAATGGGTACCGGAATTTTTTTCTGGGAAAATAAAGCGGCACGGGCGTAATACCAACCACATTACCCCAAAAATCATGTGCCGAAGGTTTATAAAAATCATGGTCACTAACACCATATTCGCCACTCGGCGTGACGGGGCTCTTTACTTTATGTCACATGATGTTTAACAAGTCTGTCAATGTTCTGTAATAGGCAGATCTGCTATTATACAGGAATAAAACCAACATTAGACAGCAGTGAATGTTAAACTAATCAATTGCAATAGACATAAACACAGATTACATTAAAACTGAAAGTTTAATATATAAGATATATACAAATCACCGTAAATGAAAGCCATAATAAACGGGTAAGGAAATAATAGGAAATAGGGAGACAAAAACAGATCTAATCATCTTAGTAAAGCCTGCTCTTTAGACAAAAGCACTGAGAGAAATAAATAGAGAAGATAATAAAAGTCCAATTTCCTATTCGGAAATTCAAATGTTGCGTCCGTTGTGATATTCCCATGGGAAGTAAGAGGCTTAAGAAATCGTCTGGCTGATGCAGCTTTTTATACTTGTCTTTTCTTGGTTTCTTTCAATTTAGAATCCAATGCCCTTCTACCTACTCAATATTGACAGACAAGATTGCGTGAGCAAGCTGGTGGAGGGGAGATGAAGGGACTGATGGTCTCAAGTCTTGAAGCTCTCTTCCGTGAGCTTTACACCCACATACATGAATGCTAAAAACATCAGTGTTACAGTATCTCCTTCTTCAAAACTCATCATTATCTCCTTCTTCAAAACTCATCATTATCTCCTTCTTCAAAACTCATCATTATCTCCTTCAAAACTCATCATTATCTCCTTCTTCAAAACTCATCATTATCTCCTTCTTCAAAACTCATCATTATCTCCTTCAAAACTCATCATTATCTCCTTCTTCAAACTCATCATTATCTCCTTCTTCAAACTCATCATTATCTCCTTCTTCAAAACTCATCAACACATTTGAGAATGTCTTTCTTTCAGCAAATTCTACTTTCATACTTTTGCTATTGCTCACTATTAATTTTCTTATTTGTATCTCATCCACGCCCTTGCTTAGTGTTGAGACTTGACTTAGTAGTGCAGACTTTCCATGAGTCTTGACTTCATTTTTCACTAGCATCAGATTTATACACTTAGTTGTTAGAGAGAGATGTTTACAATGAATATCTCAACAAACAATTGTTGTAATACCCTTCAAATAGCATGTCTCTACGTGATCATCTCTATTTCAACAAGAGAGTTCCACCTTCCTCAATAACAGAACTCTACTTGACATCTCTCACAAACAAGGCTCTACTTGACATCTCTCACAACAAAGCTCTACTTGACATCTTTCACAAACAAAGCTCTACTTGATATCTCTCACAAACAAAGCTCTACTTGATATCTCTCACAAACAAAGCTCTACTTGATATCTCTCACAAACAAAGCTCTACTTGACATCTCTCACAAACAAAGCTCTACTTGATATCTCTCACAAACAAAGCTCTACTTGACATCTCTCACAAACAAAGCTCTACTTGATATCTCTCACAAACAAAGCTCTACTTGACATCTCTCACAAACAAGGCTCTACTTGACATCTCTCACAAACAAAGCTCTACTTGACATCTCTCACAAACAAAGCTCTACTTGACATCTCTCACAAACAAAGCTCTACTTGACATCTCTCACAAACAAAGCTCTACTTGATATCTCTCACAAACAAGGCTCTACTTGACATCTCTCACAAACAAAGCTCTACTTGATATCTCTCACAACAAGGCTCTACTTGACATCTCTCACAAACAAAGCTCTACTTGACATCTCTCACAAACAAAGCTCTACTTGATATCTCTCACAAACAAAGCTCTACTTGATATCTCTCACAAACAAGGCTCTACTTGACATCTCTCACAAACAAAGCTCTACTTGATATCTCTCACAAACAAGGCTCTACTTGACGTCTCTCACAAACAAAGCTCTACTTGACATCTCTCACAAACAAAGCTCTACTTGACATCTCTCACAAACAAAGCTCTACTTGACATCTCTCACAAACAAAGCTCTACTTGACATCTCTCACAAACAAAGCTCTACTTGACATCTCTCACAAACAAAGCTCTACTTGATATCTCTCACAAACAAAGCTCTACTTGATATCTCTCACAAACAAAGCTCTACTTGATATCTCTCACAAACAAAGCTCTACTTGATATCTCTCACAAACAAAGCTCTACTTGACATCTCTCACAAACAAAGCTCTACTTTTCATCTCTCACTCCACCATCCCATCCCCTCACATTTCCGAATGCAATCTTCCCACCACCTCCCTCCTGCACAGCATGTTAATATCAGCTTATCAGCCAAATCCAGCGCCCCTGTGGGGTCAGCAAACACAAGCAAACGTTCTAATCACTAACACTTCCTTTAATTTATAAATCTCCCTACAAAATAAATAAGAAGACTTAATGAGGTCCACAAATATAAATAAGAAGACTTAATGAGGTCCACAAATATAAATGAGAAGACTTAACGAGGTCCACAAATATAAATGAGAAGACTTAACGAGGTCCACAAATATAAATGAGAAGACTTAACGAGGTCCACAATATAAATGAGAAGACTTAACGATGTCCACAAATATAAATATGAAGACTTAACGATGTCCACAAATATAAATGAGAAGACATAACGAGGTCCACAAATATAAATAAGAAGACTTAACGATGTCCACAAATATAAATGAGAAGACTTAACGATGTCCACAAATATAAATATGAAGACTTAACGAGGTCCACAAATATAAATGAGAAGACTTAACGAGGTCCACAAATATAAATGAGAAGACTTAACGATGTCCACAAATATAAATATGAAGACTTAACGATGTCCACAAATATAAATGAGAAGACTTAACGATGTCCACAAATATAAATAAGAAGACTTAACGATGTCCACAAATATAAATAAGAAGACTTAACGTTGTCTACAAATATAAATGAGAAGACATAACGATGTTCACAAATATAAATGAGAAGACTTAACGGTGTCCACAAATATAAATAAGAAGATTTAACGATGTCCACAAATATAAATGAGAAGAACTTAACGATGTCCACAATATAAATGAGAAGACATAACGAGGTCCACAAATATAAATGTGAAGACATAACGAGGTCCATAAATATAAATGAGAAGACATAACGATGTCCACAAATATAAATGAGAAGAATTAACGATGTCCACAAATATAAATGAAAGAATTAACGATGTCCACAAATATAAATAAGAAGACTGAATCGACACATTTGAGCATAAAATAACAAACAGACGTTGCGACGAATCGTCTCCTGATTGACTATATTTCATGGCAGGGCTAAACAATCACCCTCTTCCAATCATTTCCTTCTAGATGTCCACGTTGATGATTCGGAAGCAGACAGCAATCAATGATCGCTTACTAAGCATTTTCAAGAAGTTTTTGTGTATGGAGAGTGGATGCTGGCACATAAAACATGCTTCGCCACAATCGTTAGGCAGTCTGCAACAGATTGTTATCACCTATGAGAAGCCGGTGCAACACTGGTTTTGTCGGTACATTATTTGTGGCAATGGTATCGCACGGTGCTGCATTATGCGCAACGGTTTGAATCCATCATCATCATTGAGTGCCGTCTCAGCAACGAAGGTTGGCTACCATGGAGTGCCACTCGGCTGTCTCTTGCTTTGATGGTGCATGTTGTCATAGGCTGATTCTCCATCTGTTGATGTTACTCGTCCATGTTAGTCTTGGTCTGCCTCTGCCTCTTTTACCTTTCAAGATTACTTTTAATAGACTGCTGTCTTTTAACATGCCTCAAAAATCTCATTTGCCTTGTTTGAATTGTTTTAATTTTAGTAGTTCTCTTTTCATTTTTAGTTGTTTTAAGGCTTCATCGAGTGTTTTATTTTCTTTCCATCCAATTCTTCCTATTCTTCTATAAATCCACATTTCAAAGGCTCCAATTTTCTGTTCTGTTTTCTTGTCTAATGTTTATCTTTCTGCACCAAACAGAAATGTTGAAAAGATATAACATTTTGCTATTCTTAGTTTTAGCCCTAGTTTTACTTACCTTGATGCTAATATATATTTTCATGGCATTAACATTACTTGTTGCCATTCCTATTCTTTTGTTTATTTCAGTTTTACATTGTCTCCATCACTGGTTACAGTATGTCCAAGGTAGCTGTAGTTTCTGAACTGTCTCCAGGTCTATTTCTTCAATTGGAAGAAATCACACAGCAATTTTAAACGTGACCACGATGCGCTCGTTCCCATTTTGATTTGAAAACAGCTTTCATAATTAAACTTGACACTTTATTGTTTGCTTATAATCATCTTATTGAAGTCAGCTTCATTGATCCAACTCTTCATTTTACAGAGTGTTGCACAGTGTAGCCAGTAAGTGGATGCTTATCTCTTTGCTGCATTGACTCAGTCCTTTCAAGTCAGCCTATTACGTCATTTAGTCCATTAGTGGGTGTTGGCGTTTCACAGATGATATTAAGGATATGGAATATGTAAACATGGCTACTTGGTTCATGGCTATTATCACGTGCTTTGTCAGGATAATTCATCATATAACAATTAACAGACTTAATGACGTAATCCCAGAAATGAACATACTTTGTGATAATTTAGCTAATAGGCCCCTACCAATAATGAACATACTTTGTGACATAATTTAAGCTAATAGGCCCTACCAATAATGAACATACTTTGTGACATAATTTAAGCTACATAGGCCTACCAAATAATAACATACTTTGTGACATAATTTAAGCTAAGAGGCCCTACCAAATAATGAACATACTTTGTGACATAATTTAAGCTAAGGGCCCTACCAAATAATGAATATACTTTGTGACATAATTTAAGCTAAGAGGCCTACCAAATAATGAACATACTTTGTGACATAATTTAAGCTAATAGGCCCTACCAAATAATGAACATATCTTTGTGACATAATTTAAGCTAATAGGCCCTACCAAATAATGACCATACTTTGTGACATTTAAGCTAAGAGGCCCTACAAAAATATGAACAACTTTGTGACATAATTTAGCTAAGAGGCCCTACCAAATAATGAATATACTTTGTGACATAATTTAAGCTAAGAGGCCCTACCAATAATGACATACTTTGTGACATAATTTAAGCTAAGAGGCCCTACCCAATAACGAATATACCTTTGTGACATAATTAAGCTAGAGGCCCTACCAAATAATGAACAAATGACAAATTTGTGACATAATTTAATCAAATCCCACCACCCCCCCCCACCCTCCCAAAAAAAACTATAATTGGTGTTGCAATTAATAATCTAATAAGGACTTACTAACTCACCCACTCACTCACTCACCACCACCACCTATTAACACACCAATGCACTCACTCACTCAGATAGTAGAGAGTTTCATCCTGCACGGATTAGAGGCGGCGCTAAGAGAACACAGGCCACTATTTGCGAATGTAATTATCAGATAAATGAACAGACTTGGCTACAATATTAATTAATAAATCATATGGGACATACACAGTGACGTATGTAATCGCCAATACCAGATAAAGATAATGACGTATGAAAGCACCAATACAAATAAAGCTTATACCAAGTAGCATCTATAAAGACCCAATACTAATATATATATATATATATATATATATATATATATATATATATAGATATATATATATATTATATATATATATACTTAGTACTCGTATTTAATCACTCAATCACAAATAACGACCAGCCTTTAGAAGGTCTCGTGACATTAAAAAAAACTATGGCCGAATCTATAAATGCATCAGCTAACATATGCTACAATGTGTGAAATCAACGACCAAGGGGTTATTTCATATTCTAGTTAACCACGCCACTAATTAATATCGTGATTTCAATTCTATATTATTTAATAAGAGAGATTATCCAACAATCTTCAAACTTGTATTTACTGACAACTTTTCCATTTATTTGTGCGATGTTTTGTACCGAATGTCAACTATGTCAGGCTTTTTTTGAATTTGATTCTCAAGATGTGTTATCATAATATAAATTGAAGAACGTCTGTCATTAAAAGACAATTCTAAAGCTGCTGTCAAAAAACAATATTGACATCAGTTTTATCCAAAGCGATATTTTAATCATAATCAACAGTAAATAAACAACACGAAAGAGGAAACAGAACATTAATTGTCTTCTTTTCTTCTTGGCGTAAATCCGATGACAACTAAAGGACTAAATAATCTCGTTCATAATCCTTCTTTAAAAGGACGCCATGTGGGAATAGATGTGTTGTGTCCTGGTTTGTAGCTAAGCTTTTTGCCACATCCACTTAGGCACGTCATTTTTAAGTTCTTAAGAGAGTGCGGTCAGCGATCCACAGCTGACTACATGTGTCAGGATCGGTGAAGCTGATCAAGACCGTGCTCCACTCCAAGTGGTGCTCCTAGAAACATACTACAACACTACCACAACACACGCAATAACGCTCACTTCAATGGCGAATGGCGAAGGGTTATGTCGGATGATCGCCAGAAGGAGAGAAAATAAATAAAGAAAGAAGATAGAGAGTCAATGTAAAGTAGTATGGCAACAGGAAAATAAATGTGCTTCGGTAAAGCAGGTAGCAGGGAACAAGTGGTGGGGTGTAACATACACTCCACAAAGTATAGTGACAGCTTTACCACACAAAAAGGACAAAAACAAAACTAATTTGACGAGTAAAGTAGTAAGTCGTTGTGTCTCTCGCAGGAGAGGGAGGGGTGAAATTTACAAACGTTATCCTGCTTGCTAGATCACACAACATCTGGAGGTGAAGGTCAGAGTACAAATGACTTGATGGTCCAGTATACAGAGACAGACAGCATTTACTGACAGGCTATTAATATGTGACAGTTCGCGGAAAATGCCGCAAGGCTATCATTCAACTCTTGTCTCCACTAAGTGGACCGGCGGCAACAAGTTACTTAAGCTGACCACGTGAACAGCGGACCGGTGGCAAAAAGTTACTTAAGCTGACCACATGAACAGTGGACCTGGTGGAAAAAGTTACTTAAGCTGACCACATGAACAGTGGACCTGGTGCAACAATTTGCTTAAGCTGACCACGTGAACAGTGGACACTGGTGGAGACAAGTTACCTAGGCTGACCACATGAACAGTGGACCTGGTGGCAACAAGTTACTTAAAGCTGACCACATGAACAGTGGACCTGGTGGCAACAAGTTGCTTAAGTTGACCACGTGAACAGTGGACCTGGTGGGACAAGTTACCTAGGCTGACCACATGAACAGTGGACATGGTGGCAACAAGTTACTTAAGCTGACCACATGAACAGTGACCTGGTGGCAACAAGTTGCTTAAGCTGACCACGTGAACAGTGGACCTGGTGGAGACAAGTTACCTAGGCTGACCACATGAACAGTGGACCTGGTGGCAACAAGTTACTTAAGCTGACCACATGAACAGCGGACCTGGTGGCGACAATTTACCTAGGCTGACCACATGAACAGTGGACCTGGTGGCGACAAGTTACCTAGGCTGACCACATGAACAGCGGACCTGGTGGCAACAAGTTCCTTAAGCTGACCACATGAACAGCGGACCTGGTGGCGACAAGTTACCTAGGCTGACCACATGAACAGTGGACCCGGCGGCAACAAGTTACTTAAGCTGACCACATGAACAGCGGACCTGGTGGCAAAAGTTACTTAAGCTGACCACATGAGCAATGGACCTGTGGCAACAAGTTACTTAAGCTGACCACATGAACATGGACCTGATGGCAACAAATTGCTTAAGCTGACCACGTGAACAGTGGACCTGGTGGAGACAAGTTACCCAGCTGACCACGTGAACAGTGGACCTGGTGGAGACAAGTTACCTAGGCTGACCACATGAACAGTGACCTGGTGGCAACAGTTACTTAAGCTGACCACATGAACAGCGGACCTGGTGGCGACAAGTTACCTAGGCTGACCACATGAACAGCGGACCTGGTGGCGACAAGTTACCTAGGCTGACCACATGACAGCGGACCTGGTGGCGACACGTTACCTAGGCTGACCACGAGAACAGTGGACCTGGTGCGACAAGTTACCTAGGCTGACCACGAGAACAGTGGACCTGGTGGCGACAAGTTACCTAGGCTGACCACGAGAACAGTGGACCTGGTGGCGACAAGTTACCTAGGCTGACCACGTGAACAGTGGACCTGGTGGCGACATAAGTTACCTAGGCTGACCACGTGAACAGTGGACCTGGTGGAGACAAGTTACCAGGCTGACCACATGAACAGTGACCTGGTGGCACAGTTCTTAAGCTGACCACATGAACAGTGGACCTGGTGGCAACAAGTTACTTAAGCTGACCACGAGAACAGTGGACCTTGGTGGCAACAAGTTACTTAAGCTGACCACGAGAACAGTGGACCTGGTGGCAACAATTTACTTAAGCTGACCACATGAACAGTGGACTGGTGGCAACAGTTACTTAAGCTGACCACATGAACAGTGGACCTGGTGGCAACAAGTTACTTAAGCTGACCACGAGAACAGTGGACCTGGTGGCAACAAGTTACTTAAGCTGACCACAAACAGTGGACCTGGTGGCAACACGTTACTTAAGCTGACCACGAGAACAGTGGACCTGGTGGCAACAAGTTACTAAGCTGACCACGAGAACAGTGGACCTGGTGGCAACAAGTTACTTAATAAGCTGACCACATGAAAAGTGGACCTGGTGGCAACAAGTTACTTAAGCTGACCACGAGAATAGTGGACCTGGTGGCAACAATTACTTAAGCTGACCACAGAACAGTGGACCTGGTGGCAACAAGTTACTTTAAGCTGACCACGAGAACAGTGGACCTGGTGGCAACAAGTTACTTAAGCTGACCACATGAACAGTGGACCTGGTGGCAACAAGTTACTTAAGCTGACCACGAGAACAGTGGACCTGGTGGCAACAAGTTACCTAGGCTGACCACATGAACAGTGGACCTGGTGGCGACAAGTACTAAGCTGACCACATGAACAGTGGACCTGGTGGCGACAAGTTACCTAGGCTGACCACGTGAACAGTGGACCTGGTGGAGACAAGTTACCTAGCTGACCACATGAACAGTGGACCTGGTGGCAACAAGTTACTTAAGCTGACCACATGAAAGTGGACCTGGTGGCAACAAGTTACTTAAGCTGACCACGAGAACAGTGGACCCTTGTGGCAACAAGTTACTTAAGCTGACCACGAGAACAGTGACCTGGTGAAAACAAGTTACTTAAGCTGACCACATGAACAGTGGACCTGGTGGCAACAAGTTACTTAAGCTGACCACGAGAACAGTGGACCTGGTGGCAACAAGTTACTTAAGCTGACCACGAGAACAGTGGACCTGGTGGCAACAAGTTACTTAAGCTGACACGAGAACAGTGAACCTGGTGGCAACAAGTTACTTAAGCTGACCACATGAACAGTGGACCTGGTGCAACAGAGTTACTTAAGCTGACCACGAGAACAGTGGACCTGGTGGCAACAAGTTACCTAGGCTGACCACATGAACATGGACCTGGTGGCGACAAGTTACTTAACTGACCACATGAACAGTGGACCTGGTGGCGACAAGTTACCTAGGCTGACCACGTGAACAGTGGAACCTGGTGGCGACAAGTTACCTAGGCTGACCACATGAACAGTGGCCTGGTGGCGACAAGTTACCTAGGCTGACCACATGAACAGTGGACCTGGTGGCGACAAGTTACCTAGGCTGACCACATGAACAGTGGACCCTGGTGGCGACAAGTTCCTAGGCTGACCACATGAACGTGGACCTGGTGGAGACAAGTTACCTAGGCTGACCACATGAACAGTGGACCTGGTGGAGACAAGTTACCTAGGCTGACCACATGACATTGGACCTGGTGGCGACAAGTTACCTAGGCTGACCACATGAACAGTGGCCCTGGTGGCGACAAGTTCCTAGGTTGACCACGTGAACAAAGGTCGACAAGAGAAGTAAAACGATGTACATGTTGCATACACAAACATGACAGGGATAAGTCGATGGTGTCAAAATCGAAGAGCTGCTTTCATGATGTCACTGGCGGAGAAAACGTCTCTTTGATGGCAAATGAGGAAGACATAAGAAATAGGAAGCTAAAATACACTCTACACAAGGTACACATGCGGTTTGTATATTCTTCTTCTGCACTTCTTCATTTGCCTTTCAGTTTCGAGGTGGAGATATATATAAGTCTGCGGTCTTTTTGGTATTCTATATTGGCCTCTCCAACTGTTATATTTCCTAGGGTTTCTGATACTCATTAATTCATCTTTTTCTTGGTCGGCCCTTGAGTCTGATGTTCTCACGTTTATTGAAGGCTCGTTGTGTTGTGTTTTGATCTTCTATTTTATCAAGCAGCATTCCATTTTATCTGTTGTTCTCTATATACTCTATGGAGTGAATTAATCTTAGCGTTCTATCAGTTCTTCATTTCTGATCTATCTCTCAGGCTGTTTCCAATAAGTGATCTAACACATTTAATCTTGGCAGTGGTTATTTGTTTTGTTGTTGCGTCAAGCGTCCAGGTCTGGCATTGGTAGCACAATGTTGCAATGAAGATTGTATTGTAGAGTGCCCGGTGTATCTCTAGAGTTATTTCCTTGTTGGATGATAGGGCTGTAGCTGAACTATAAGTTTTGTATGATTATGAAGGTGTGTGCCTGTGTAAAGGTCAAGTATGAGACTTGAATCAGCGTCTTAGCGCGCCAGGTTTCATCACCCATATGTGCTCGGCCGCCTATTCAGAAGTGTTCGGAGACTTCTGGTTAGTGTCGCTTCAAGCATCGAAACACACGATGCGAAGCGGCATTCCTCACTTTGCCAGAGTAATACCCTGGTACCTATTTATTCCATCGGCTGTGGGGAGGGGGTTATTTTTGTTCTCTAACCACGAGTACAATTCACAACTGCTCCCATCTGGATCGAACACCGAACGTCGGTAGCCTAATCAGGTGCTTTTCCCAACTAGGCCACCGAGGCCCCCCCCCCCCC
>JAVIAB010000047.1:86876346-86947793 GCA_032433765.1 Megaustenia siamemsis | reverse complement strand
AACTTTGTTAACCTCAGACGGAAGATGTACAAAAGAGGTGAGATGCAGAATGGCTCAGGCAAAGGCAGCTTTCCAAAAAATGAGGAAGATACTATGCAATCCTTTTTGACAATAGAAACAAGAAAAGAGTTCTTAAATGTTATGTAGAGCCAGTCTTAACATATGGGTGCGAATCATGGACAATGGGACAACAGACGAGAAAATCACTGGAGTCTGTAGAAATGTGTGTTTACAGAAGAATGTGAGAGTACCATGGACAGCTAAGAAGAGTAATGAAGATGTTCTGAGACAGGTCAAAGCAAAAAGAGAGCTAATTTCCAATATTAGGAAGAAACAATCATCGTTTTTTGGCCATAATGAGATAAAACAACTGGAATATATTGTAACAACTGGAACAATTTAGGAACGAAGAGATAGAGGGAGCAAAGAGAAAAAATAACAGACTGCTTAAGAGAATGGCTTGGCAGAAGGTCAACAACAGAAATGATAATAAAACTGTCGAGATCGAAAGTTGAGGAGAGACATGATCACCTACGCCAGCAGGCTCGGTAGATGATGATGTTGTGGTCTGCAGCACCTGCTACAGTATCTCAGATTTGGAAAGGCGGTTACGTACAACTAATCCTCTTCGTTGCAGCTTTCATCTTATCCCTGGGATGTGAGGACAACATGGTTCTCAGTTGCTGATCATTTATTGTCGGAGTGCAATAAAGTTGACCCGCACATAACTCAATAACAATAACTCAGTAACAGTAACTCAATAATAAAAACTCACTAACAATAACTCAATAACAGTAACTCAATACTGATCTTTTTGAAAATATATATTTCTTTTTTGAGAGCCGCGATAGCTCAGTGGTTAGTGAACTGGACTACAAAGGACAAGTGGTTGGGTTCGATCCCGAACGACGGCAACCGGGTTTACCCAGCCTTAAAAGGTACCGGATTTTTCTGGGAAAGTAAGCGGCACGGGCATAATACCGACCACATTACCCCAAAAATCATGTGTCGAAGGTCTGTAAAATATATATGGTCACTATCATCATGTTCCCTATACGCCACTTGGCAGGACTGGACTCTTTATTTTTTTTTTCTCTTTTACTTTTACTTTTAGAATTTTTTTGTTCCCTTCTTTTCTATTATCATCATGCCTTTTAAACTTGTAATTACATTTCTTTTTTCCCCCTCAGTTTCATTACAAGCCTATCACTTCTCTATTTCACTGTCGCACTCACGCCAAACTTTTGTTTTCCTCCAACATTATCACTTCTATTCTGGCCCACTCTTTGTTATCCACTTCCAGGAACTGAAATCCACACCGGAGACGACACAAAATATCCCCAACACAAAATAGTCCATTTAAGTCTGGGCGTCCCAGAGTCCGAGGTTACCCGGCGTTGAGTAGAACTTGTCCTTGCATGAACTTCCACTAAAAAAAAACTAGTTGGCGACATCATTGACCGACACAGACACGGACCTGTCATTGAGGGGCTGAGCGAGGGCGGGACCGATGTTTTTAGAGTGACTGTCGAGAGTTCATCAAATTGTCGATGTCCATGGAAATGGCCGTTCATAGATACCTTTGACAGAGAGCCAACAATTCTCTGTCCGTCTGCTGTAAATTACAAGTCAATTTAACAAACGTTAACATGTTTAAAAAAAAAACCTCAGACCAGAACACATCGTGGCGACTGCACTGGACAAGCGTCCATTATTCTCCATACAACTCCCCACGGCAGACACCAGTAATGGGAAAATGTAAGGATTTTTATTTTGTTTTCAAACATAATATTTTATAGGAGGCGTTTATATGGACAGATAAACTGTGGATGTAGATTCCCAAACAGGTAGACGCTGGTTTGATTTCAGGCCCTGCAAATGTTATTCATATCGAGAGTACAATAATAATTCTAACATCATGCCTACTACGCAGTGACAGCATTGCGACATAGAGTCTATATAATCCAGTACTTACAGAGAATGTCGACCACAGAAAATGGAACAGATTCTGTTAGAAAGAACAATATTGGATTTTGTTCTTCATACTATCTATCTATCTATCTATCTATCTATCTATCTATCTATCTATCTATCTATCTATCTATCTATCTATCTATCTATCTATCTATCTATCTATCTATCTATCTATCTATCTATCTATCTATCTATCTATCTATCTCTATCTATCTGTCTGTCTGTCTGTCTGTCTGTCTGTCTATCTGTCTGTCTGTCTGTCTATCTATCTATCTATCTATCTATCTATCTATCTATCTATCTCTATCTATCTATTATCTATCTATCTATCTATCTATATCTATCTATCTATCTATCTATCTATCTATCTCTATCTATCTATCTATCTATCTATCTATCTATCTATATCTCTATCTATCGATATCTATCTATCTATCTATCTATCTATCTCTATCTATCTATCTGATCTATCTATCTATCTATCTGTCTGTCTATCTGTCTGTCTGTCTGTCCTGATTGTTTGTCTGTCTGTCTCTCTGCCTGCCTGCCTGTCTGCCTGTCTTCTTAGTCTGCCCTGTCTGTCCATCTCTCTATACATCTTTTATTCTTAGACTTTCCATATCCCCCGATCTTTTGCTAACACTTGTCAGACCTAGCACAAGATCCGCGATGTTTCTCGCTACACGTTCCTGTTCTAAGCGGGCTTATCAAATCACGGCAAAGGAGCTGATGCATGTTGTTGTTGCTTTTCACCTCAGAGTTTTTTTTATAAAATTCCTTTAGGACGGCCACTTTTTTAGCCTCTGGTTCCCATTTGAGGGTCTGCTTCGAGAGTATCTTGTCTCTTCTACGAACTAGTTCAGCAACAGCGCCAGAAGTAACAATTATCATGTTGCTTTTCGTTAATTTACATGTGGTAAGCATTAATTCTAATGTGCTAACAATCTAGCTCATTTGGATGTGGTAAGCATTAACTCTAATGTACCAACAATCTATTTCATTTGGATGTGGTAAGCATTAACTCTAATGTACCGACAATCTATTTCATTTGGATGTGGTAAGCATTAACTCTAATGTGCCAACAATCTAACTCATTTGGATGTGGTAAGCATTAACTCTAATGTACCAATAATCTAACTCATTTGGACGTGGTAAGCATTAACTCTAATGTACCAATAATCTAACTCATTTCGATGTGGTAAGCATTAAATCTGTCAACATCTCACTCATAGATGTGGTAAGCCTCTAATGTGCCAACAATCTAGCTCATTTTGGAAGCATATCTAAGGTACAAACTGCATTTGGAATGGTAAGCATTAACTGTGCCAACAAACTAACTCATTTGGATGTGGTAAGCATTAACTCTAATCTGTCAACAATCTCACTCATTTAGATGTGGTAAGCATTAAATTTAATGTGCCAACTATCTAGCTCACTTGGATGTTGTAAGCATTAACTCTAATCTGTCAACAATCTCACTCATTTAGATGTGGTAAGTATTAACTCTAATATGACAACAATCTAGCTCACTTGGATGTTGTAAGCATTAACTCTAATGTGCCAACAATGTAACTCATTTAGATGTGGTAAGCATTAACTTTAATATGTCAACAATGTAACTTCTAATCATTAGAATAGCACGGTGTTCAGCACAATGAGCTTTACAATAAGCTCAGCACGATGAGCTTTACGATAAGCTCAGCACGATGAGTTTTACGATAAGTTCAGCCCGGTGAGCTTTACGATAAGCTTAACACGATGAGCTTTACGATAAGCTCAGCACAGACAAAAAAAATGGAGAAAAGAAACGTTTCAGGGATTCTTTAATGCCGCCACGCAAAAGCCTTCAAAATTAGCCTCCCTTTCTTGAAAATACTTGCGCAGAACTGCCTATTATTACCAGCAATATTGCTTTAGGTTTCTGTTTCATAAAGCGGCTCGGAGGCGGAGTGAAGCTGCCAGATAAGATTAAACAAGCAAACGCCAAATGGATAACTGTGAGTACACATGCCGTACAAGTGGCAGGGATGATATTGGACACTACAGTCACAGGGTGCACACAAGTCGTGGCAAGGCGCTGTGCCACTGAGTACAAGTTCGATCCTGCTTCGGTCCATATATTGTTCTTTTTTTTTTTTCTGCTGTTGATTATTTGTCATTTTTCTGAGTGCTGTAAACATACCTATTCCTCTGAATTGATTCGCTGATAATCGTCTCGGAAGTTTCCCTCTATAATAATATTCATTTATTATTATTTGTCTCCTGCACACAAGAAATAGCGAAGATAACGATTCTCATGAACGAGCATAAACAATCTGTTTCTCCCATTACACATCAATGATGAATAGAGCAAGATAAAAGTAGTCTTTTCATGTTAAACGACGTGATTATCGCTGTTTGTTGTGGTCAGTGTTAGTAAGAAGACGAAGAAAAAAGAAGGGGGGAAAAGCAGAAAGAATTACTGAATCAAATTGTAAAAGAAAAATGCTGAAGTATATTCTAATAATAGGGTACTACAGGGTGTCCATAAAATAATTTACTTTTTTTCACTTTTAATTAATTTTTAAAAAATAAGTTACAGAGTGTGCATAAACATAGCAAAACTTAGTTTGTAAATCCGTTGCGAAAATTTTACTTCGATCATTATAACCATCATCATCATCATCATAATTATCATCATGTGCCATACCGGTTCGCGTAAGCAATCATGTCCTTCCACAATCTTCTATCTACCGTGCATCGTATCAATTCTGCTGATGATTGTTTACTATGCCATGACACAAAGCTATCTAGCATTTTCTCTTTTTGTCGTCCGCAGTCTCTCTATCCCTGTATTTTGCCAGTTGTAATCTCCTGATGTCCACGAAAAATGTTGATTGTTTCTATCTGATGTTTTTTTAGGAGCTCCATTTTTGTGTTGGCCTCTTTGAGAATATCCTCATTGGTCTTTTTAGCTGTGCAGAGAGCTATCAATATTCTTCTGAGAAATCTCATCTCTGCGGCCTCTAATCGTCTTTTCATTTGTTTGTTTACTATCCATGATTCGCTAGTAGTAAGGAAAACCGGAATACATATGCCAAACGTGTAGACACATTTTATATAGGGACCACATGATTTTTATTGTACCACAAGTACCGGTTGGTGTAGACTGATCATCCACAACTTTCCATCTCTAACGAAATAATAAAAGTGAGAGTTTTAAAGTGTTACTCTTAAATAAAACATGCAGCCCGCCCGTATTAGACTGGGCAATGAACTGGCCGGAACTTACATCGTAGGCGTCTATCAGCTGAACACATGACAAGTTACGCGTATACGATTGAGTTCGCTGACCACCACGGGGTGACAGCGATATGCTGTAAGGCGAATGTTTACTTTTCAAATCTATTAGCGTGTCGCGGTTCTAAAACTTGGGGAAAGCGGTATTGTATGGGTGAATATGTTGTGAGTCATGTGTTTATATTTTGAGGAAAGGACCTGATTCAATTGTTATCTCGGGTGTAAGTGTGGTTGAGTATTATCACTTAAGGTATATGTGTGCTGATAACGGGTGACCATAAGACCAGGTGTGGGAATTTAAAAAAAAAAACGTGTTGGTTGTGTGTGATGATTCTAAAAATGGAGAAAAGGGGTGTTTCCATTTTGATTGTTCGTCTCATCATCATCGTTATCAGGACCAACCACATACTCTCTCTCTCTCTCTCTCTCTCTCTCTCTCTCTTCACATTCAAGTTAAAACAAGTCAAATAAAACAAATACTTTCTATATTTAATTTCGCAGTTTTTTTTTTAATTATTACAGCAGAGAAACGATATTTGAAAATATATTACTGTCCGGTTGATGAATTTATTAATTTTAACCGTCTGGGCTTCGTCCCTCCTGTTTTCGTTGTACTGTCTGTTTGTGTTAAATATCTATTTAAAAATACATGTTACTGTCCGGTTGATAAATTTGGGCATTCATGGGCCCCCCGAAGCCGAAATATCCACGGGGTGAGAAAACGATAAATAATACGGTCGTTTATATGTTGTCTCGACGAAAAAGGCCTTAGAATTATGTTTAGCTTCGCGCCACGACACTTAAAAATTATACAATAAACACAATATAGACCGTACGTGTTGCTAAACAAATCTTGCAACACCCGTGGGTAGTAGACGAATGGAACGTGTGAATTCCTTTCGATAAAGTTTAAAATATCCATGTGTCTGGGAGGTAAACCGTAGGATTCGAAATACTCACATTCTCCGAGACCGTTATAAAAGAGGGCCTCCCAATACTCACCAGGTTTGTGGGCAGGGTCGGTGTTTACGACATAGGCTGCAGTCGATGCTGTGCGGTAGGTGGTTCGTGGAAGGACACTAACAAGGAAAAAACGTCGAACGAAAATATCCGACATCTTAAGGTTTTTAATCTCCCCCGTCTTCATTTTCTTTCTCTCAAACGACGAAGTCTGTTAGAATCTGCCGTGTCTTGGACACCTCGAGTACTGAGTCCAACTCCGCGTAGACGATAACTTGTAGGGGAGTAGTTGTTGGCCGCGAACTTGAGCTGTATCGACAAGGGTCCGCTTATGGCTAACTCAATGTGGGACCCGTCTAGTAGGCTGGGGGAGAAGTCAAAACCAAATAGACAAAATCCGTCCTTGAACTCTCGATAATCAATGTTATTCCCAGCGTCTTTACCAATCAGACCCATGGCCAGCTTTGTACCAAAGAAGGCTCTCGAGTATTGATTTCGATCAAAGTCCATAGTTAGAGGCTTTCTGGAAATACAACTCCCGTCGACCGTCAGGTTCATATAAGTCAAACCAAAGTGTTGAAAATTGAACGGGTTAGCGGTATAAAACCATTAAAGGCACTGGCGGTAATCAGACCTATCACTATACGGGTTGGTGTTTGAGACACAAATAAATTGTCTTTACTGTGGGAGAACATCCATTCGAGAACATCGAAAAGAGCCTTTTCGTGGGCCAGAGAGAATTGTGAGGCTTAGCTTAGTTTTCCTGACCATGAGCGAGGCGTAGGTTATAACACGCTTATAACCCATAGACCTATCATGAGCAATGATGTTGAACACATCCTTAGAGGGCGTGAGTTTGATCTTTACATCGACTCTGTTTAACATGTAACGATCCTGCACAAAGACATCAGAGTGCAAACGACCCATCATTTCAACCTCTTTACTACTCGAAGTCAAATTGCGCCGTGTTTTAAATCCTCATTTTCGTTCATATTATCGTGGTGGCCCGCTGTGTCTTTGTAGAACAGGGCGGCCGTCAAGTATCCCGTAGCCTCAAACACTGCTCTAAAGATAGGTATTCTCCCATGGGGTAACAAACGTGTCGTTTAGAGATACGTCGACTTGTGAAAATAGACTGTGAAGGTAATTATTAACTGGCCCTACCTCAGCATCCGATGGTACACTATCCCCGTTTGGGAGGGTGATCATGATCCGCAGATGCAAAAACGTGTTGAAAAGATCTAGATACTCCTCGATGTTTCCAGAAATAAAAAACTCGATGGGTGTGTCATGCGATAAGGCCGCGTTCGGACGAATTTCAATAAATTGGCCAGAGTCTAGAGATGTATGTGTGGATGGAACGCTAAATAAATCCAAACCAGAGTGTAGACGTTCACACGACTTGGGTGAATAGAGACATTATTCATCGAAAATATCCTTTGCCACCGACACCCTCGTGTTCGTCTTCTTGTTGTGCGCCTAATGAAGGGGACTGTCTAGCTGTCGGTTTATCCTCTTCGTAACGGGTTCTCCGGGTGGAGGTAACTTCATAACTCGCTTTCTGCTTTGTCGTCGTCGTAAACCACTTCCTGATTGGTTAACTCAGGCGGTCTACGGCCCCGTGTATCAACTGCTGACAGGCCTCTTAGTTCGTTCTTTGAAAGCTCTGACTTTCTCCTGGCTAATGCGTCCTGTGGGTCCGGTTAGCGCAATCGATAGGCGGTTGCTTACCACGGCATCCGTTCGTAATCCTGGCGAGACTGGGTTTTACTAATTCCCTAAAATTAGTCCGCGATAGCTCAGTGTTAGTGAATGTACTACTGACGGACAAGGGGTAGGGTTCGATCCCACCGACGGCTCCGTTCACCCAGCCTTAAATGGGTACCGTTTTTTCTGAAAGCAGCACCGTAATACCGACCACATTCAAAATCATGTGCTGAAGGTCTGTAAAATGGGTCACTAACACCATATTCCCTATACGTCCTTGGCGTGACGGGTACTTTACTAATGCTCCTGTGCAACCTGCAGACCGGTCCCCAATCCTTCTCTGAGCAAGGTTTTACCCCCTGTTTTTAACCAGGATAAAATATCCCTCTCAATTCTCCAAAGAAACTACCGATTCCTCGACCGCTCTGATTTCGGCCGCCTATAACACGGGCACTCCATCACCCGCCTGACAGCAGTAAAAGTCTTCGTAAGTCAACATCGCGATGAAGGAGTGTGTGTCTCACCATTATACCAGATCGAGATGTTTCATCACTCGAAACTCTACCGTTAGCACCGACGTCCCGCAGGTGAATGGGATGGTTTTTGCATGTTCATTGGCTAAAAGGATCTCCACGGTATCGAAGGGAAATCTGCTCAAGGGACGTAGTGAGGCTTATCGTAGGTCTGAAACAACCACTGTGTGATTTCTGTTGAGAACAGTCACGCTCCTGAGGAGAGGTACCATCACATCCCTGACCGTTCCGGGTGAAACGAGATCGCAGTAGACGTAGACATTTTTCGCAACACTTTCCAAGTCCATTGCGCCCACGCTGTAGATATCGGGTGCTGGTCTGTTATGCAGGTCGTGGGGAAGGCTATCATGTTTTTCAAAGTGTCGCTTATGGTAACGCTGACCCTTTTCGTAGAGTTTCAAGATGGCTTTATTCACCTCCTTTGCGTAAAGGAATCTCATTTTTCCCGCTTTTACACTCGCGCTAGACTCCTCCTCTTCTTTTATGATCAACGCATTCAACGCGCCGATGAAAGCATCGGATATCTCGTATAACCGCGGTGCCAGGGTCACGGTGAAGTGAGATCTAACGCTACAAATTTCATTCTTAGCTCGAGGTTCGTAACGAGCCAGACATCACCCTCTATTACATTGAAAAAATTAAGCAGAAACTGTATCTCCACCAGTGCCATTTCATACTGCGTTAAAATGTCAATGGTCTGAGGGAGTTTAACAAAAAAGTGGCCGGGGTTATTATCCTTAAAATCTCCATAGATGCATTGCTGGGTAGGGTAACATAAAAACTCATCTTACTTGTTTCTCAGTCTCCTCTCCAACTTTATATCTTATTCAGGGTCTTTCAAATTTAAGCTGCGTTTGTTACTATACAACGTGTTGCACGACTGTTCTTCATTGTCTGTGCTGACGTCGACAGGTGCCATTTTTATACTTCTGTGATACGAATGGTTATAACTTCGAAGTAGGACGGGTAGCACTCGGACATAAGACAGTTGATTGGACTTCGTGAAATATCGCCATATTCGTTGTTTCAGAGTCTTATTAAAGCGTTACACAACGGCGGCCTTAATATCTTCGCTCTGTGTAGTGAAAAAGTGAACGTAGTTGTCAGTGAGAAATTTCTGAAATGTTCTATTCAGAAACTCTGACTTTTAATCCGTTTGAAAACTCGCGGGTTTCCCATCAAGAAATATCTTACCGACGGCTTCCACTAAGGATTTCCCTGTTTTGGTTCGTATCGGTATAGACCACGCGAATTTACTGAAAACGTACACGCAAGAAACCAAGTAGGAATATCCGTCGTTGTGTTTTTTTTTCAAACGTCTCAAATCAATTAGGTCTGCCTGGTATAGCTGTTAGGGTCCACTCGTTATAATGGGACGCTTTCAAATCTGCGACCAATTGGTTTATGCAGGTATAGGCATCCTAATGACTCAACCACCGATTGATCTCTTTAAGTCCTAGTTTGGTGTTACGTTGCAAGGCAGTTGCTAGGGTCAAAGAAATGACGTCTCAATATTTTCTCCACGGTTCCCATTTTGGTGTTGGGTATCCACTCTTTCTGTTTTTAGGTCTCAGTTTATAAATGGTTACCCGCGGAGAGTTTTCATTTCCTATCTTTGGGGTTTCCGATGCTGGTGTCTTGTTCTGCTCTGGTGGTACCTCGAGTGATAGTGGTGGAGAAGGAGTATTTTCTGTTGATGTGTAGTGTTGAATGAGATCAACTGAGCTCATTGACCGTCGTTTATACTGCTCCAATCTAGTTAAATACTGATGCAGAGCACGTTGGTACACTTTGGCCTTATCAACGGGTGTTAAATCATCGCGGACTAGTATACGTTTCATTTCATCATCTAAATCTCTCAAGTTGCCATTGATCGCCTCGGGTGGGGTATACGTGGTAGTAGTCTGTTTCAAATCCTCGAGCAATCGAGGATCCATCAAAATAATTTTTTTGGCCATTATTACGCACCAAGTACTCGGCCGAGAACACTTAATATAGGTCGGATCAAAGCACTTATGAAACCATCGTTTGTAGAATCTATTTCCGCCGCTTAAGAGTCGGTTTTTTTTTTAGTGAGAAGTCTCAACTTGTTCTTGTGTCGACTTAGCTCGCACTTCTGTTGCTGAGTGAGTCTAACATTAATTTTAATATGTAATGACAACACTCGCACAACATGTTAATGAGTTTGGAGAGGCTGTTTTCAATATGGCTCTTAAACCGCTCGGCGTGGCCGCGGGCATGCATTTCAACATTTCACCGTGCCGTCTAAGTGATTCATCGCACATTTTCGTTATTTGGTACATAAACTGTTTGTCTCTCCCATGTGAATATCTTTGTTCTCAACCTAAGATGATCCTGTGTATTCTGACCAAGGTCAACCAACAATAACAGAGAAAAGGCGCTGTCGCGTCCTTAAAACTATCTTGGAGGTACCCCACCTGTCGTGGGTACATTTGTTTAGCCAGATTGATAATTTGACTTCCGTCTCTCGGGTTCTTGAAAATGTCTAAATAATGTGTATTGAGGCTTATGGTTCGATGCTCCTTATTTTTTCCGAATAGGTTTTGAGCTATGTACATCACTTTAATATCTCAGTGATGACTACCTGTGGTGAATAATTCTGTTACCCTCTCGTCCGTCTCCGGCATCAAGTAGTCGATGACGATCAGTCTTCTCTTCTTACCACCTTCCAATTTATCGATGTCTGGTAGATCTTCGATAAATCTCACTGACCCCATAGTCTCGTATATTGGTTGTCCTTCCCCATAATACCACATAACTTCCTCCGGTACGGGGACAGCTGACTCGTGAAGGTTCTGTATAAACTTTTGCACAAATACCGTTTTCCCACACCCTGTAGACCCGGCTATCAGAGCTGTGAATGGGTTTTTCCATTTGGGATTCATCCTCACAAATGACATTTTAGTGATTATACCACTCAAAAAAATTATTTTTTTCCTCCTCGACAACGCTGAATGGGATTTGATGTAACAGTGACAATAAGTGATTTTAGATCAGTACGCAAGATTTCCTCTCTTTAACTCACCCCTATTTTAAAAAATACATCCCATATAAAAACTACGGGGTTTCCTAGTCTCAGTATGCGTTACCTGAGACCGAATTGTTACACACACACATACATGCACAATTATTACACACATCATCGGCCAGGTAAGTCGGGGATTCCCCCACATCAGCCCTTGGCTCAGTCTGAGGAGTCACTTCCGAGGTGGGGGGTCATCGCTGAACATGTCTCAACACGCCTGATAACGTATTGCATTAGTTACTATAAATAGTCTTCCTCGACCCGATTACAGTGAGGTATAAAGCTCAGTCCATCAGTGTATATGCACACACCCATATAACCAGCGTCTGTTACCGAGTTGTTTGTGTTTGTTTTCTTTGAATATGGAGTCGTGTCGCGTGAGTATGCCAACTTCGTTTGATATTTGTGATCAGCACATTTTCATGTCACGTGGTAATGAGAATATAATTCCATTGTCAAAGGATGGCGTTAAGTCAGTCTCAGTTTGTGTTTTTCGTAACAGACCATTGATAAACATAAGGACATATAATGGTGAGAGTTTTTTTTTATTTCCTACCAGAACTGGGATAACACTCTCGGGAGAGGAATTTATCACGCTAGTTGAGATGCGAGTTGTAATTTTATCCGCTTATGCTAACTTAACTACACGCCACCTCTTGTTAACCAGAACCTCAACTACACGTCACCTCTTATTAACCATAACCTCAACTACCCGACACCTCTTGTTAACTAGAACCTCACTCTTGTTAACCAGACGAAAGATCCTGCAGTCAGCATAGATGCCCGGGTGATTCAACAGTGTCACCAATTAACTATTCCATCTTTGATCATGGTTTTGTCAAAATTCAGGGGGGTTTTTTTTTGAACGCTAATCAACCTTCCTATGCACCTGTGTTTGATAGACATTTAACACAAACAGACAGTACCACCAATACAGGAGGGAGGAAACCCAGGCGGTTAAATTAATAAATTCATCAACCGGACAGTACTATATTTTGAAATATCTGTTCTCTTCTGTATTAATAAAAACGCTGTGAAATTAAATATAGAAATAATTTGTTTTATTTGACTTGTTTTAACTTGAATGTGAAAAGAGAAACAGATAGAGAGTACATGTGGGCGGTCATGGTGATGATGATGATGAGACGAACAATCAAAATGGAAAGCATCTCTTTTCTCCATTTTTATAATCATCACAACCAACACGTTATTTAAATTTCCTCACCTGGTTTTATGTCACCCGATATAACCTCACAGATACCTTAAGAGATAATACTCAACCACACTTACACCCGAGATAACCACTGAATCAGGTACTCCTTTCCTCAAAATATAAACACATGACGCACAACATATTCACCTCTGCAATACTGCTTTTCCCAAGTTTTAGAACCGCGACACGCTAATAGATTAGAAAAGTAAGCATTCGCCTTACATCACGTCGCCGTCACCCCGGTGGTCAGTGAACCTAATCATATAGCGTTACTTGTCATGTGTTCAGCTGATAGAGGCCTATGATATAAGTTCCGGCCAGACATAGCCCAGTTTTATACGGGCGGAATGCATGTTTTATTTAAGAGTAACACTTTAAAACTAACAAGAGATCTCTCTTAGAGATCGAAAATTGTGAATGATCACTCTACACCAACCGGTACTTGATGATGCTGATGAGGGTATGCTCAGGTATAATGTCTCTGTGATACAGGTTAAAGGAGGCATTTTATCTAATTATTTATTGATATTCAAACACGTGTGACATGAAGCTATGGACTAACACTAAAAAACCTATAAAGGATTGAGTGAGGAGAGAGAGAGAACACGCGTCAGCATGTTCCCCCCCCCCCTTTTTTTAACTCGCATTTTAATTTTTCCTAGTTCCCCTAACAAGGTCACCGTTACCCATCAGCATTTAAATCCCTAACAATACCACATTACATCACGAGACGCCCGCGCCTGTCAACCAAACAACCACAGCCGAGCCAGCGTGGGCGAATCACGGTCACAGGTCACGGGCCGGAAGGGGCACAGGTCACCGCCAGAACGCCCAACTGAAAAAAAAATATGCAGACACATTGTTATAAAATGTGCAGACACATTTTATATAGTTCCTATATAAGATGTGTCTGCACTTTGGCGTATGTATACCGGTTTTCCTTACTACTTTCGCTTTCATAGGTCAGAAGTGGTTCTATATAGCACGGATGAGCTCTCTTTCTCACTTCTATTAACATAGATTTGTTGCAGACGTTTTTTTTCATTTTATGAAGTGCTAGTTTGGCTTGAGCTAATCTGCTTTTTATTTCTGTGGTGCATTTTCCATCGTACTTTTGTGCCAAGTATTTGACGCGTTGCACTTGTTTCAGATTTGTCCTGTTTATTTTTATGCTGCGTGATGGTGATGATTGTTTCTTCGATATGACCATTACTTCTGTTTTATTACCATTCAGACTGAGACCTTTCTTGTTGCTTTTTTTACTATTATGACTATCATCTCTTGTAATTCATTCTTTGTCTCTGCTATTAAGACTGTGTCATCCGCATATCGCAATTGTTTATGTTGTAACCGTTGACTTCAATTCTTTGTTTATCTACTATTGAGCTCATAGTATTTTTGCTGTAAAGTTAGAACAAATCCAGCGACAGAACACAGCCTTGTCTGACTACCTGTTATATGTATATATATATATATATATATATATATATATATATATATATTATATATATATATATAGGAACTGTACCGTTTGGTTGCAATTATTACGGCTGCTGTTTTTTCTTTTTATGATTCGCGAATCCTTTCATCATAATAATGTGCAGTAATTTTTGTTTTTAACGTCAGAAATCCTGTTTGTGTCGTAGAATATGTATTTCAGGTGAAACTTTCATTGTTGAGTTGAAACCGGTGCTTGATATAAATCTCTCCAAACATTGTGTAACCTGTGGACAAACAAATGTATATTCTTTACCGGCAACCTGGGTTGTGATATTACATAATTACATATACAATTTTTCCCGCATAATTGTAATCAGTTTTTTTTTTTAAATAAAATATAATCACTGTTGCTATTTAATTGATGCATAGTGTACACAACAGTTAATAGAAATATCATCACCACGATTATCTTAATCCTGACTTAATCTTGGTGGTCGTTGGAGGAACTCTAGACAAAGATTCTCAATTTCCTTCCAGCCGTCATGACGTAAGAGCTGTTTCCTTTGATTTGACGAAGGTCAATCATGACCATTCTCGTATATTCTCTTCCTTCTCTCTCTCTCTCTCTCTCTCTCTCTCTCTCTTTCTCTCTCTCTCTCTCTGTATAGATTAGTATTTGCCTCTCGTGTAGATCTTCATGTACTTTTTTGTATTATACCTGATGAAGGCTTTTGCCGAAACGTTGTAGTTTGTCTTGTCTTTCTATTAGTTTAGCTATTTTATACTGTTTTGTGCTTATTTTACATGATCTCTGCAGCTTTAATCGCGGCTCTGCATTGTATTTCATATTTAGTATATTTTATGTTTGTTCTTATCCCCCTCTTTATCTGTCTGTCTTGTCTTCTTTTATCTTGGATGTGCTCTGTAAAATGGTCATAGCAAAGGCCTGTAACGGTGCGTATCATTTTATTGTTCTTTTAACATTGACAGTAAAACTTTGTTGTCATGAGGATCTTTTGATTTGTTTGTGTGTGTTTGTTTGCGCACTTCCACGTTGGTGATATGATCTGTACAAGATCATCTATAAGTTCATCTATAAGTTGTTCTACATCTTTCTGAACCATCTCATTTTCAGACACTGCACTCTTCTGTCATGAGCAGCAATGAGTGCCCATGTACGTGTAGCAGGCATACATCAATACACATATGTTCTGTAATAATTCTAGATTTGCTCTTAGATAATTATTTTGCTTAGAAATAAAAGTTTACAAATATCGAATTAGCCATTGACTATTGAATACATCGTTGATCGACAAACCACACAAACACGCGCATGCGTACTCTATCTCTCCCCTCTCTCTTTCTTTCAATATACATATATATATATATATATATATATATATATATATATATATATATATATATATAAATATATATATATATATATATGAAGTTATATGGGGGAGCAGATTTTAATTGCAAAAGGAAAGCTCAGGTCAGATGAAATGAAATAAAAAGAGACCCAAAAAACCGATGTTAGCATCACACGTTTAGAATGACTTAAATAGAATAGAGGAGAGAAGTGGCCTCGGTAGCTTAGCTGGGAAAAACCACCCGATTGGGCTATTAACGTTCGGACAACCCGTGTTCGGTTCTCGCTGGAAGCAGTGGAGTTGTACTCGTGGGTGGAAAAAAAATATCCCCCCCCCCCCCCCGCGGTCGACCGAGCCGCTGGCAGAAATGGGTACCAGGGTAGTACTCTGGGAAGGTGAGAAATGCCGCCTCGCATTGTGAGTTTCGATGCTTGAAGCGACACTATCCAGAAGTCTCCGAACACTTCTGGATAGCCGACCTAGCACATAAGGGTGGAAACTCTCGTGCTAAGACGCCGATTCAAGTTTCGTACTTTACTTTTACCTTAATATGATAAAAAAGCGTTAACATTCAGATAAGATACAGTGAGTAAATCAATAGTGAGAAATATCAAAATGACCACTACAACAAACGCAAGTGTCAAAACGAGGACATGGAACGAAGAACTAGGTGTTTAAAGTTTACAGGGAAAGTTGTCATATTTTTACGAAATAGAAATAAAGAGTAAAAACTTGTGCAGTCAAGGGGAATAGAGGACATGAATTAAGAGCTACCCTGGAGATGGATTGGTCACGAACTCTGATGAAATGTAGAAATCATCACAAGAACAGCAGTGCATGTAGTTCAGAGTATAGGGAATACGGTGCAAACTAAAGACAACTTGAAGTAGAATTATTGCTATAGATATATACTTTGAGAGGGAGACCTAAGATAACTTGAGGGAGAATTGTAGCTGTAGATATATACTTTGAGAGGGAGACCTAAGATAACTTGAGGGAGAATTGGGCTGTAGATATATACTTTGCGAGGGAGACCAAAGATAACTTGAGGAGAATTGTAGCGCTAGATATATACTTTGAGAGGGAGACCTAAGATAACTTGAGGGAGAATTATGGCTGTAGATATATATTTTGAGAGGGAGACCTAAGATAACTTGAGGGAGAATTGTAGCTGTAGATATATACTTTGAGAGGGAGACCTAAGATAACTTGAGGGAGAATTGGGGCTGTAGATATATACTTTGAGAGGGAGACCAAAGATAACTTGAGGGAGAATTGTGGCTGCAAATACATATTTTTTCAGAGATGAAACCAAAAATAGACAAAGTACAGGGATTTTGTTGTTTCTCGGGACAAGATATTGTGAACAATATATGACCTAAGGAGTCTAACAGAGTTTAGGTTAAAGGCGATGGGTAATTCGTGTCTTATTGCTTCAGCATGAACGAACCAGATGTGACCAAGATTCTACTTTATCTCCACTTTGTGGGCCTGATAAAATAAAAAGTAGCCAATCAGGGCAGTCTTGTATAGACTAAAGAACAGAGAAAATACCATAACCAGTGTGCCATGCTGAAGTCCAATGTACTGGGCCGAAAGGTGCGATATCGCAGTTTGTCGTATGCCATAACATAAAGTCCTTTCAGTGTTACTTTCATTGGGGACGGTGAACAGGAGTAGTCATTGTACGAGGGCAGAAGACGGAACATAAGATGAGGAACAGAACAGAACAGAGAGAAATTGGCGCGGAATATTTGGCTAGGGACTGACAGATGCCACACATTGGCTGGTCATACAGGGATGGAAGAGAAAATAAATCACACCTCGTCACCGAATGTGGCAGATAGAACTCTGGGTGGTCTGTGGGGCGGGGGGGGGAGGCAGATATGGTTGTTATTGACACCTCTCGTTCTCGTTGCTTCCGTATGGTATTTGATGGGGCATAATAAGGTCCAGGTCTAACATTTGTTGTAGGTCTGACATTGGTAGCAGGTCTGACATTGGCCGCAGGTCTGACATTGATAGCAGTTCTGACATTGGTAGTAGATCTGACATTGGTTGTAGGTCTGCCATTGGTATCAGATCTGACATTGGTAGCAATTCTGACATTGGTATCAGATCTGACATGGGTAGCAGGTCTATCATTGGTAGCAAGTCTGACATTGGTAGCAGGGCTATCATTGGTAGCAGGGCTATCATTGGTAGCAAGTCTGACATTTGTAGCAGGGCTATCATTGGTAACAGTTCTGACATTGGTAGTAGGGCTATCATTGGTAGCAGGGCTATCATTGGTAACAAGTCTGACATTTGTAGCAGGGCTATCATTGGTAACAGTTCTGACATTGGTAGTAGGGCTATCATTGGTAGTAGGGCTATCATTGGTAGCAAGTCTGACATCTGTAGTAGGGCTATCATTGGTAACAGTTCTGACATTGGTAGCAGGGCTATTATTGGTAGCAAGTCTGACATTGGTAGCAGGGATATCATTGGTACCAGTTCTGACATTGGTAGTAGGGCTATCATTGGTAACAGTTCTGACATTGGTAGCAGGGCTATCATTGGTAGCAGTTCTGACATTGGTAGTAGGGATATCATTGGTAACAGTTTCTGACATTGGTAGCAGGGATATCATTGGTAGCAGTTCTGACATTGGTAGCAGGGCTATCATTGGTAGCAGTTCTGACATTGGTAGCAGGGATATCATTGGTAACAGTTCTGACATTGGTAGCAGGGATATCATTGGTACCAGTTCTGACATTTGGTAGCAGGGATATCATTGGTAACAGTTCTGACATTGGTAGTAGGGCTATCATTGGTAGCAAGTCTGACATTGATAACACAATGCACTACATGTCGTTTACCGATAATCCAAATATAGCTTTTTTTGTTATCTTGAATTGTCTCTATGTCTTCTGTGTGTCGTGGTACGCAGGACAAAGCTGTGTAGCACCGACATCGTAGTTGTTCTGTTTTATTATATGGACACGGATTCGATCCCCAGTAAGATATTCAATGTTCTTCTCCCAATCCCCACTTTCTTCATAAAGGGTTAATTTAAATTTGTAAAATATCAACTACTCGGCGCTCCGGGAGCCGCGATAACTTAGCGGTTAGTGAACTGGACTACATAGGGCAAGAGGTAGGGTTCGATCCCAACCGACGGCTTTTAGGTTCACCCAGCCTTTAATGAGTACCGGATTTTTTTCTGGGAAAGTAAGCGGCACGGGCGTAATACCGACCACATTACCCCAAAATCATGTGCCGAAGATTTGTCAAATTTATGGTCACTAACACCATATTCCCTATACGCCACTTGGCGTGACGGGGGTACTTTACTTTTTTTTACTTTTTACTCAGCGCTCCACTTTTACTCCCACCTCCTAAAAAAAGCTTCCAGCAGACAATCTACAACAGATTAGTTGTTGTAAATGATATCTTTGTATCTTTATTCTACTGCTATCTTTGTTTATCTATGTTGATGATGTGATGGAAGATCGATGTATGATCAGCATCAAAGATCGCGAGCAATGATCCTCAAACTAGCTTGCCTCTTGTCTTTAGAAAAATGTGAAGGAAAAAAACAATTTATCGGGAGAAGCTCCGAAATTTACTGTTGCTTATTGAATTGCTTGTTTATTCTGACGAGCTTCTAATTGCTCACTTTGATGTTACTCTTCTACTATAGTTATTACTGATATTCTCTCACTTATATTTCTTACAATTACTCTTTCATTTATAATTATTACTGATATTCTCTCACTTATATTTCTTACAATTACTCTTTCATTATAGTTATTACTGATATTGTCTCAATTATGTTTCTTACAATTACTGTTTCATTTATAACTCTTACTGTTACTCTCTCATCTATAATTACTACTTTTACACCATTTTCTACATTTATAACAATTACTTTTCCATTTATATTTATTACTGTCTCTCTATCTCTCTCTCATTCTTTCTCTCGCTCTCTCGCTCTCTCTCTCTCTCTCTCTCTCTCTTTTCTATATTTTTTATCAATTGTTTTTCCTTCAAAGGCAGATTTGATGTCAAATCATCGGGCGGCTCTCATCACTGCTGTCCAACAAAAAAATAACACCATAGGCAAACAAGCACTTTACAGCATAATCTCCATCCCAACGGTGTGCTACCAATGTCAGACCTGGACTCTAGATTCTATAAGAATAAGAAAAATAACTACTATCGAGATGAAATATGTTAGAAGAATGACAGGACACAGATAAGATCAGAAATGAGAAAAAAGCTGGGAGTAATCCCCGACATTGAATATATAAAGAAACAACAAACAAATGATTTGGCCAGACAGAAAGATCAAAAAACACAACGAGTCTTAAATAAACGTTGCGAGAACACAAGACTCAAGGACCGCCCACGAAAAAGATGGACGAGGAAGGAAAGAAATAAACACTTCCATGTAATCTTCATTGTCACTTTCTCTTCTTTGTTTATTATAATTCTTCTTCTTCTACTTTTCTCTTTCTCACTGGTACCGAAAAGGTGGTCGTGGTTTATATCATTTGTCGTTCTTGAGCTGCTCGAACTGTCTGAATTAGTGATTTTCCTTTGTTGTTACATGTCTCTGTCACTACATCTATCCATCTTCTTCTGGGTCTTCCTCTTGGTCTTTTTCCATGCATTCTCGAGAAGAACGCCCTTGATGGTGATTGGTAAGGGTTCATTCTGACAAGGTGGCCAAACCATTTAAGTTGTTGTTGTTCTATATATTCTTGGCAGGGTTTTGTTCCTACCATTTTTATTATGGTTTCATTTGGTATTCTATCTCTTCTTGTGTTATTTGTTACTTTTCTCACGCATCGCATCTCACATCTTTCTTAAATTATTCTTTATTATAATTACTCTTTCGTAAAGTTATTACTGTTGATCTCTTATCTTTCTTATTTTTCTTATCTTTCTTATTTTTTTTTCTTCTTTTCTTTCTCATTTGCCTTGTAGCGTCGAGGAGAGATATAATTTGCGATCTTTTGATCGTTTGTTGACCTTTGCTGCTATTATGTTTCCTAGTGTGTCTAATATTCCATAAGTCTATCTTTTTCGTGGTCGTCCCTTGAATCTTGTGTTCTCTTGTTTATTAAATGCTCGTTGTGATGTATCTTTCTGTCTGGCCAAATCATTTATCTTTTGTTACTTTATGTATTCAATGGCGAGGATTATTCCTAGCTTTTTCTCAGTTCTTCATTTCTGATCTTCTGTAATGTTCATTGAAGGCTTGTTAAGATGAATCTGCGTATTTCTTTATAGTTGATTTGACAAGTCTTGTTGGATCTTGAGTCTATTTCTGTCGCTTTTGAATTGTCATTTGTCAATATATTTTCAATATATTTTCAATAAATTTTTATTGTTCCGCTTGTTTTAATTTCTGCTGTCTATCGTTATGTTGATTTTATATTTCTCTTTTGCAATATTCATTCTGTTTTGTTGATGCTGATTTTCATACTGCATTGGTTGCCTGTGCTGTTATATCTATTTAAATGTTCTTGCAGGTCTTCCTTTCTCCATGCATCATTGTCTGATCGTTTGCAAATAGAAGTTCGTTAATCTCCTCTGTCTCCGCTGGGTGGCTAAACTTACATATGTAGTCATCTTCATCAAGTAACCTGCCGGCTGGCGTAGGCGATCATGTCTCTCCACAATCTTCTATCTACAGTGCATCGTATCAGTTCTGTTGTTGACTGTTTTCCATGCCATGACACCAATCTATCCAGTGTTTTCTGTCTTTGTCGTCCGCGATCTCTCTTTCCTTTTATTTTGCCAGTTGTAACCAAGTATTCCAACTTTCCTCTTCTCATGATGTGCCCGAAAAATGTTGATTGCTTCTTTCTGATGTTTTTTAAAGAGGTTCCTTTGTGTGTTGGCCTCTTTGAGAACTTCCTCATTTGTCTTTTTATCTGTCCAGGGAACTTTCAACATTCTTCTGAGAAATCCCATCTCTGTGGCCTCTAATCGTCTTTTCATTTGCTTGTCTAATGTCCATGATTCGCTTCCATAGGTCAGAATTGGTTCTATATAGCACCGATGACTCTCTTTCTCATTTTATTGACATAGATTTGTTGCATTAAGATATTTTTCATTTTCTGAAATGCCATTTGGCCTGAGCTATTCTGCTTTTTATTTCTGTGGTGCATCTCCCATCTGATGTAATTATTGTGCCCAAGTATTTGAAACGTTGTACTTGTTTCAGGTTTGTCTCGTTTATTTTTATGCTGTATGATGGTGATGATTGTTTCTTCGATATAACCATTACTTCTGTTACATATGTAGTACATGTAGGAAATAAACATTTGGGGAATGTTTACACCCCTGTCATACTAGAATCTATATTTATTACAACTGTAATCCCACTTATAGTTCTGTCATTCTTTTCTTTTATGTTAGTCTTTCTTTGATTCTCCCTAGTCTGACCTCTGGTACTTTCAAGATTCGTAAAAGAGGTTAATGCTAAATGAGAGAAACTTGCATAATCTGCAAAGAAAATGATAAATTTGTCAACATTTACAAGCAATGTGTTCACAAAAGTAAAGTCTAACAGAGCTCCTAAAAATTATTGAAATAAAAGAAGAGATGGACAAAGATAAAATATAAGGAATATGACGGTCAATTAGGTGCTGCTATAGACATGCAACAAAATACACCATGTATGCTGAAATACAAGTGTAACTCGTGCTTATTGTATGTATGTATGTATGTATATATGTATGTATATATGTATGTATGTATGTATGTATGTATGTACATATGTACGTATGTATGTGTGTACCTATGTATGTATATATGTATGTATGTATGTGTGTATGTATGTGTGTATATATGTATGTATATATGCATGTAGGTATGTGTGTATGTATGTATGTACGTGTATGTATGTAAATATATGTATATATGTGTATATATGTATGTATGTGTGTATGTGTATGTATGTGTGTATGTATATATGTATGTATGCATTTATGTATGTATGTTTGTGTGTATGTATGTATGTATGTATGTATGTATGTATGTATGTATGTATGTATGTATGTATCTATGTATGTATGTGTGTATGTGTGAATGTGTGTATATATGTATGTATGCACGTATGTATGTGTGTGTGTGTGTGTGTATGTATGTGTGTACGTATACTTGAATATTGGTATGCTTGTATATATGTGTACATGTGTACATGCTTGCATCTTTATATGAATGTTTGCTGCTTATAATAACCGCATGGCAAAGAAGAAACATTCTTTTTCGTTCTAATGTGTGCGATGTCTCGGGTCTAAAGCGTATTTAGATAGACAGCTGCAGAAGGTTGAAATGACCAAAAAAAATGCAAATAGAGTTGAGGAGTCTAGACAGCGTAGCAGCAAAGGAAATCTTTAAATAAAAAAAAGTAACAATAGAATAAATAAGAAGAGAAAAGAGCTGGTTATAAAAATGATCAACTACATCAGTCGGCATGGAACATCATTATGATGAAGAAAAAAGCTAGCTAAACCAATAGGGAATAATAGAACAAAGAAGTATGTGTTAGCACTCGGAAAAATTGACAGACAAACAACAATAGAAAAAAACGAAGAACAATATATGGTCCGAAGTGGGATCGAACCCGTACTCAGTGGCACCGCGCCTTGCCACGAGAAGCCGAACGCTTGGCACACTACCACGCAGCCAACTAAAAAATTGGCTATTGCAGTAGTGTCTTACACGATGACGTTCTCAATGACTATAGCATAGGGTAACGATCACAGACCGGAAATAAATTGTATATTTGTACTTTCCTATTAATGCAAGTATCTCCCAGTAGGGCTGAATACTTGTGTTGTAGACAAACATTTATTGGACGAAACAGCACGAATAGTAGTTCCCAGTGATTATATACTGGGTACAAATAATAATACATAAATATTATTATATGGGGAACTTCCGAGGCGATAATAGGGAATAATAGAACAAAGAAGTATGTGTTAGCACTCGGAAAAATTGACAGACAAACAACAATAGAAAAAAACGAAGAACAATATATGGTCCGAAGTGGGATCGAACCCGTACTCAGTGGCACCGCGCCTTGCCACGAGAAGCCGAACGCTTGGCACACTACCACGCAGCCAACTAAAAAATTGGCTATTGCAGTAGTGTCTTACACGATGACGTTCTCAATGACTATAGCATAGGGTAACGATCACAGACCGGAAATAAATTGTATATTTGTACTTTCCTATTAATGCAAGTATCTCCCAGTAGGGCTGAATACTTGTGTTGTAGACAAACATTTATTGGACGAAACAGCACGAATAGTAGTTCCCAGTGATTATATACTGGGTACAAATAATAATACATAAATATTATTATATGGGGAACTTCCGAGGCGATAATAGGGAATAATAGAACAAAGAAGTATGTGTTAGCACTCGGAAAAATTGACAGACAAACAACAATAGAAAAAAACGAAGAACAATATATGGTCCGAAGTGGGATCGAACCCGTACTCAGTGGCACCGCGCCTTGCCACGAGAAGCCGAACGCTTGGCACACTACCACGCAGCCAACTAAAAAATTGGCTATTGCAGTAGTGTCTTACACGATGACGTTCTCAATGACTATAGCATAGGGTAACGATCACAGACCGGAAATAAATTGTATATTTGTACTTTCCTATTAATGCAAGTATCTCCCAGTAGGGCTGAATACTTGTGTTGTAGACAAACATTTATTGGACGAAACAGCACGAATAGTAGTTCCCAGTGATTATATACTGGGTACAAATAATAATACATAAATATTATTATATGGGGAACTTCCGAGGCGATAATAGGGAATAATAGAACAAAGAAGTATGTGTTAGCACTCGGAAAAATTGACAGACAAACAACAATAGAAAAAAACGAAGAACAATATATGGTCCGAAGTGGGATCGAACCCGTACTCAGTGGCACCGCGCCTTGCCACGAGAAGCCGAACGCTTGGCACACTACCACGCAGCCAACTAAAAAATTGGCTATTGCAGTAGTGTCTTACACGATGACGTTCTCAATGACTATAGCATAGGGTAACGATCACAGACCGGAAATAAATTGTATATTTGTACTTTCCTATTAATGCAAGTATCTCCCAGTAGGGCTGAATACTTGTGTTGTAGACAAACATTTATTGGACGAAACAGCACGAATAGTAGTTCCCAGTGATTATATACTGGGTACAAATAATAATACATAAATATTATTATATGGGGAACTTCCGAGGCGATAATAGGGAATAATAGAACAAAGAAGTATGTGTTAGCACTCGGAAAAATTGACAGACAAACAACAATAGAAAAAAACGAAGAACAATATATGGTCCGAAGTGGGATCGAACCCGTACTCAGTGGCACCGCGCCTTGCCACGAGAAGCCGAACGCTTGGCACACTACCACGCAGCCAACTAAAAAATTGGCTATTGCAGTAGTGTCTTACACGATGACGTTCTCAATGACTATAGCATAGGGTAACGATCACAGACCGGAAATAAATTGTATATTTGTACTTTCCTATTAATGCAAGTATCTCCCAGTAGGGCTGAATACTTGTGTTGTAGACAAACATTTATTGGACGAAACAGCACGAATAGTAGTTCCCAGTGATTATATACTGGGTACAAATAATAATACATAAATATTATTATATGGGGAACTTCCGAGGCGATAATAGGGAATAATAGAACAAAGAAGTATGTGTTAGCACTCGGAAAAATTGACAGACAAACAACAATAGAAAAAAACGAAGAACAATATATGGTCCGAAGTGGGATCGAACCCGTACTCAGTGGCACCGCGCCTTGCCACGAGAAGCCGAACGCTTGGCACACTACCACGCAGCCAACTAAAAAATTGGCTATTGCAGTAGTGTCTTACACGATGACGTTCTCAATGACTATAGCATAGGGTAACGATCACAGACCGGAAATAAATTGTATATTTGTACTTTCCTATTAATGCAAGTATCTCCCAGTAGGGCTGAATACTTGTGTTGTAGACAAACATTTATTGGACGAAACAGCACGAATAGTAGTTCCCAGTGATTATATACTGGGTACAAATAATAATACATAAATATTATTATATGGGGAACTTCCGAGGCGATAATAGGGAATAATAGAACAAAGAAGTATGTGTTAGCACTCGGAAAAATTGACAGACAAACAACAATAGAAAAAAACGAAGAACAATATATGGTCCGAAGTGGGATCGAACCCGTACTCAGTGGCACCGCGCCTTGCCACGAGAAGCCGAACGCTTGGCACACTACCACGCAGCCAACTAAAAAATTGGCTATTGCAGTAGTGTCTTACACGATGACGTTCTCAATGACTATAGCATAGGGTAACGATCACAGACCGGAAATAAATTGTATATTTGTACTTTCCTATTAATGCAAGTATCTCCCAGTAGGGCTGAATACTTGTGTTGTAGACAAACATTTATTGGACGAAACAGCACGAATAGTAGTTCCCAGTGATTATATACTGGGTACAAATAATAATACATAAATATTATTATATGGGGAACTTCCGAGGCGATAATAGGGAATAATAGAACAAAGAAGTATGTGTTAGCACTCGGAAAAATTGACAGACAAACAACAATAGAAAAAAACGAAGAACAATAATTTATTTCCGGTCTGTGATCGTTACCCTATGCTATAGTCATTGAGAACGTCATCGTGTAAGACACTACTGCAATAGCCAATTTTTTAGTTGGCTGCGTGGTAGTGTGCCAAGCGTTCGGCTTCTCGTGGCAAGGCGCGGTGCCACTGAGTACGGGTTCGATCCCACTTCGGACCATATATTGTTCTTCGTTTTTTTCTATTGTTGTTTGTCTGTCAATTTTTCCGAGTGCTAACACATACTTCTTTGTTCTATTATTCCCTATTATCGCCTCGGAAGTTCCCCATATAATAATATTTATGTATTATTATTTGTACCCAGTATATAATCACTGGGAACTACTATTCGTGCTGTTTCGTCCAATAAATGTTTGTCTACAACACAAGTATTCAGCCCTACTGGGAGATACTTGCATTAATAGGAAAGTACAAATATACAATTTATTTCCGGTCTGTGATCGTTACCCTATGCTATAGTCATTGAGAACGTCATCGTGTAAGACACTACTGCAATAGCCAATTTTTTAGTTGGCTGCGTGGTAGTGTGCCAAGCGTTCGGCTTCTCGTGGCAAGGCGCGGTGGCACTGAGTACGGGTTCGATCCCACTTCGGACCATATATTGTTCTTCGTTTTTTTCTATTGTTGTTTGTCTGTCAATTTTTCCGAGTGCTAACACATACTTCTTTGTTCTATTATTCCCTATTATCGCCTCGGAAGTTCCCCATATAATAATATTTATGTATTATTATTTGTACCCAGTATATAATCACTGGGAACTACTATTCGTGCTGTTTCGTCCAATAAATGTTTGTCTACAACACAAGTATTCAGCCCTACTGGGAGATACTTGCATTAATAGGAAAGTACAAATATACAATTTATTTCCGGTCTGTGATCGTTACCCTATGCTATAGTCATTGAGAACGTCATCGTGTAAGACACTACTGCAATAGCCAATTTTTTAGTTGGCTGCGTGGTAGTGTGCCAAGCGTTCGGCTTCTCGTGGCAAGGCGCGGTGCCACTGAGTACGGGTTCGATCCCACTTCGGACCATATATTGTTCTTCGTTTTTTTCTATTGTTGTTTGTCTGTCAATTTTTCCGAGTGCTAACACATACTTCTTTGTTCTATTATTCCCTATTATCGCCTCGGAAGTTCCCCATATAATAATATTTATGTATTATTATTTGTACCTAGCTAAACCAATACAGGTTTTACGGCTGGCTCGTGTACAAAAACACGTTGCGAGAAAAGACTCGGCTCCCTGCATGTATTGGATACCACCCTTGGTTGCAACTGGGGTGACAGTCAGAAGCTCATCGGCATCACATTTCATAAAACAAATAGACTAACAAACCGGCAGGCAATTAAGCTAATCCAAGAAAGTCGGCAAACATACGAAATCCTAGTCCTGCTTTTCTAGTCCGGATAGTTCTAGAGCTTTTCCCCCCTCGCGTGCAGGAAGAATAGACATGTCATCTAAGTAAAGCCATTAACCCGAGCTCTTTTCAGATGTCAAACTCAGCGGACGAGGCTCGGTTTTCATTTCGCGCCTCCACGCACAGACATCCTTACAGGACGGTGCCTCTGTGTTTTCCTCCTTATAAAGTTCCGATAGACAAATGAAATAAAACTCATTGCGTTCCATGACGCAAAGTAAACATCCTTATCTTGGTTAATGTTTCGTTTCTTTCTCTGAGATTAAAAAAATATATATACCTCAGAATGTAACCAACCACCAATGATTTGTGAGCGTTAAATGGGTGTCACACTTTGAAGGAGACATTCTTTTTACCTAATGAGAGTGCGCTCAAACTCAGTCAAATAAAAAGAGAGAAAGATTTTTCTTAATCCCGTCTCAACATTGAAGCTAAGAGGCTTCAGTATGTGAGAAATTGATAGAAATAAAGAAAGAGAGGGGGGGGGAGAGACAGAGAGAGAGAGAGAGAGAGAGAGAGAGAGAGACAGAGAGAGAGAGAAGGTAGGGGGGTTAAACTTAAAAAAAATCGTGAATATCATCATCATGTGCCTTACTGGTTGGCGTAGGCGATCATGTCCTTCCACAATCTTCTATCTACAGTGCATCGTATCAGCTCTGTTGTTGACTGTTTTCAATGCCATGACACCAAGCTATCCAGTATCTTCTTTCTTTGTCATCCGCGATCTCTCTTTCCTTTTATTTTGCCAGTTGTAACCAAGTATTCCAACTTTCCTCTTCCCATGATGTGCCCGAAAAATGTTGATTGTTTCTTTCTGATGTTTTTTAGGATCTCCCTTTTTGTGTTGGCCTCTTTGAGAACTTCCTCATTGGTCTTTGTAGCTGTGAATGTAGAAATGAGATAAAGACAACAAAAGATGTACACTCTAATATACAACCAAAAGAGGGTTGCAACTTTACACAGAACCATACAGAGTTACAATGTTACCAAATATTTTTAAAATAAAGAAAAGAAAAAAGAATAAGATTATTCAAATGTTTGATAGAATAAAAAATGCTTTCATTACTAAAAAGATCTAAAAGAGTCGCTTAATGTTAAAGATTACAAAAAAGTTCATAATCTTCTGTCAGAACCAAAGAGATTTGCAATGCTACTTAACAAAGAGAATCAACTTTCTATAATTGTACATTTGCCAACGACCCATACAATGATAAGTCAAACACAATGTTTAGCTGTCGTTAAAAGAAAGACATCAACAAATGCATTGTTTATATAACCAGAGAGCACTTCACTGTTAATTAGCAACAGGGTTTTGTAATGCTAAATAAAAGCACAAACCAGTTATATATTAGTGAGGAACAAGACTGTACATCCCCATGTAGCATACCGGTTGGCGTAGGCGATCATGTCGTTCAACAATTTTCAATCCACAGTGCACCAAATCAATTCTGTTGTTGACTGTTTTCCATGCCATGACACCAAGCTATCAAGTGTCTTCCCTCTTTGTTGTTCGGGATCTCTCGTTCCCTCCATTTTACCAGTTGTAAACATGTACTCCAACTTTCCTCACCTCATGATGTGCCCAACAATGTCGATTTGTTCTTTCTGATGTTTTAAGAGCTCCCTTTTTTTTGTTAGCCTCTTTGAGAATGTCATTTGGTCTTTTTAGCTGCACAGGGAACTGTCGGTATTGTTCTGAGAAATCCTATGTCTGTGGCTTCTAATCGTCTTTTCATTTGTTTGTCTACTGTCCATGATTCGCCTTCATATGTCAGAATTGGCTCTATATAGCATCGATAAACGTTATTTCTTACTTCTCTTAACATCGACTTGATGTACTCTCTGTCTATACAACTTTCTACAATATAACTGTCTACTATATAACTGTCTTTGTCCCTTATTTAGCACAAGAAATGTGTGATATAGACCTATGCACATATGCCAGTACTAAGAGCTCTAAAAACAAACAAACAAACAAACAAACAAAACCCAGGACAGTGAGCTAGATGACCTGAGAACAACCTTATGTCAATTGTGCAATAACTTCCAGAGAGTGGTCATCCAGTGGATACAATCATACTGTAATATACAAGGAATGCGCAAACAAACTAGCTAAGGAGGGAGGGCGATTACCACAAGAGAACCATCTGGTCAGCCACGACAAAGCCAAATCCATCATCAAAGGCCAGTATCATGAAAAATGGAAACGGGAACACCCAAAATATAACGAGAAGGACGAATACCCCAAACTATCAAGGAGAGATCAAGCCATCACACCTCCCTATGCACTGGCCACTCCAGAATGAGAAACCACATGTTCACCAAACTCAAAATGTGAAATATCAGTCATTGCCACTGTACCCTGGATGACATGACAACAAAACACGTTCTACAGGATTGCCCCCAGTACACAGACCTGATGAGGTCAATGTGGCCCACGTCAACCACCCTGGAGGAGGAACTATACGGGAAACCCGAATAATTGAATGAGGCAACTGCCTTCATTAGAGTCCGAAATCCCGGTCTGCATGAGCCATGATCGCAGAAGAGGATGATTTAGCACTATCAATCCCTGGGACTATTTCACTGTGCTGGATTCCTGATTATATATAACATTGAGCTAGTTTCTTGTTTTGTTTTCGGAAATACTGATCATGTGCTGAGAACGAATGGAGAAAGACTTCCCCGTCGGGTATTCATGTGGAAATCATCTCTGGTAAACAGAAACAAGGCTGGTGAAGAGAATCGCTGACACAACAATTACTAGAGACGGCTCAACCAGGGGACTAAGAAACAAGGGAACAGGCAATCAAATCCTACAAGAACTAGCAGCAAATCGTACACTGTGGAGAACTATTACTTCCGCCCGTCTTGGGCCCGAAAGGAAAATGAATGGATGAATGAATATTATAGATGCGTTCCAAGACAACAATAATGCTTTAGAAAGGTGCAGGAGAAGCAAAACAAAGGGAAGCAGCCTCAAACAAATGAGTGGTGAAATCAGATGCACTGGACAGCCAGACGGGCTACACCGGTGAGCAAATAAGAAGAATGGCGGTGGCTTCTATGTAATAAGTGAACAACAATAGTAAAAATGAGCAACACCAAAATGTAAATATTGACTGTTATCGGTGTCTTGATTGGGTGGGTGATTTAGTTGTTATAAAAGTGGATGGTGGGTGATTTAGTTGTTATAGAAGTGGATGGTGGGTGATTTAGTTGTTATAGAAGTGGATGGTGGGTGATTTAGTTGTTATAGAAGTGGATGGTTGGTGATTTAGTTGTTATAAAAGTGGATGATACGTGATTTAGTTGTTATAAAAGTGGATGATACGTGATTTAGTTGTTATAAAAATGGATGGCACGTGATTTAGTTGTTATAAAAGTGGATGGTACGTGATTTAGTTGTAATAAAAGTGGATGGTACGTGATTTAGTTCTTATGAAAGTGGATGGTACGTGATTTAGTTGTTATAAAAGTGGATGGTACGTGATTTAGTTGTTATAAAAGTGGATGGTGGGTGATTTAGTTTTTATAGAAGTGGATGGTGGGTGATTTAGTTGTTATAAAAGTGGATGGTACGTGATTTAGTTGTTATAAAAGTGGATGGTACGTGATTTAGTTGTTATAAAAGTGGATGGTACGTGATTTAGTTGTTATAAAAGTGGATGGTACGTGATTTAGTTGTTATAAAAGTGGATGGTACGTGATTTAGTTGTTATAAAAGTGGATGGTGGGTGATTTAGTTGTTATAAAAGTGGATGGTAGGTGATTTGCTTGTTATAGAAGTGGATGGTGAGTGATTTAGTTGTTATAGAAGTGGATGGTGGGTGATTTAGTTGTTATAAAAGTGGATGGTGGGTGATTTAGTTGTTATAAAAGTGGATGGTGGGTGATTTAGTTGTTATAAAAGTGGATGGTGGGTGATTTAGTTGTTATGGAAGTGGATGGTACGCGATTTAGTTGTTATAAAAGTGGATGGTGGGTGATTTAGTTGTTATAAAAGTGGATTGTGGGTGATTTAGTTGTTATAAAAGTGGATGATATGTGAGTTAGTTGTTATAAAAATGGATGGTGGTTGATTTCGGTGTTATAAAAGTGGATGGTGGTTGATTTAGTTGTTATAAAAGTGGATTGTGAGTGATTTAGTTGTTATAAAAGTGGGTGATATGTGAGTTAGTTGTTATAAAAGTGTATTGTGGGCCACATGACTACTATAAAAGTGAGGAGCAAGTAGAAGGGTGTAACGTACACTCCCATAAGGTATGGTGACAGCTTTACAAAAAAAGGGACGCAACAAAATACTGATGTTTAGGCTGACATGCGGAAAACGAGAACAACACAAACGAACAAGGAAATAAAGTTAACTACTATATCTACGATGAGAGTGATAGGTAAATCAAGGAGAAATAAATAGAGGTGCAAGAGATGAAATGATGAAACGAAAGATAGATGTACTACATATCAGAGGGAAAAAGTAGATAATAATTAGTAAGCTAAAACATATATATATATACATGTATATATAATTATATAATTAAAGCGAGATTATCGCGATGATTCAAAAAGTTGAATCTTCTAGAGTTGTTTTTTTTTAAAGGTTATTTGAATATTTCGAATTCTAACAGACAGAAACGGTTAAATCTTTACAAAGATTAGTTCTAACCTTATCGGCGTCCAGTAGAAGCGTCCGTTAACAAAAAGACGGCGATTATTGCAGTTCCGGTGGTACCTAGATCTTGCGGCCCTGAGCTCACACCATTTTTAGTACGCCATTTAACGGAATCTTCCAGAGCTTTCCGGAGTCGTACTTCTAAGTGCTGAACTAGTTAACTCTCGATAGTTCTTGAGGTTTCTAGCAGTGCATGTCGAGGTATAGACATGAATCGTCGATCACAGCAATCAAGTTATCTAACATTTAAGCACCCGAGCGCTATTCAGTCTACACCTAAGCGTTGCTAATTCTGCTCAACACTCCGCAGCTTTTTACTTGCACGCGCCATCAGTCTGTGCTCGTCGTTTTCCAGTTTATATTTATTGTCTCAATCTTCGAGATACTTGTACTTTATTGCACCTTTTATTATTAAAGGAGAAAATGTTAATAATATGAATTGTTACTCAAATATTTTCTTTGGTCACATTATACAGAGAATCTCAAGATTCGAGAATTGTATTTGTATACTCCATTTACTAAACATAACATGTTTTGGTATCTTCTTAAGAAATATGATTTATTACATGAAAACTATATTCTTTACATTATTTTTATTTAACACATTCTTCAAATTTTGCTTTGTTGTTTTTTTTTTCTTATTACTGATGTGAAGGATTAGTGGGGTTTTGGAGATTTGAGGGGTTCGTAAAAATTGTGGGGATTTAGATTACAGAAAATGTACGATGAGTCCAACCACTAGTTATGTTAATAATATGGAAGCGATCATTAGTTATGTTAATAATATGAAAGCGATCACTAGTTATGTTAATAATATGGAAGCGATCATTAGTTATGTTAATCTATCAATCTTTCGTTCGCCCGAAGTATTGTCTATATCTGCAATGTCGTTTCCTGTATAAATGTTACTGTCTTTTGTCATTCTTGCAGTGGCCATATAGTTTTGTCTTTAATGTTGTATCTATGGGCCAATAGATTTTCATCAGTCTACTATATTCAGTGCAGTCTTGAAGTATGTGTTCAGCAGTCTGGGGCGCCTGTCCACATGTACAAGTAGTTGATGTGCCGATCTTGAATTTTGTATACATGTGACTATGGAGTCGATTGTATCCTGTTCTTAGGCGTATAGTGATAACTTGTTCATATCTATTCATATTATGAAAGGCATCCTGATTTGCGGCTTGTGGTCCTCTGATTGATTTGATTGATTTGATTATCTGTTTCTTATGATGGTATGTAACCGGTGTATCTAGTTGTGTGCCTGTTGAACCTTCTTTTGCCAACTGATCTGCTTTCTTATTTCCTGGTATTCCACAGTGAGATGGGATCCACTGCAGGGCAATCCTGTGGTGCTTGCAGAGTTCAGTCAATAAGGTCTGCAGATGTGGTAATTTTCTGGATTGTAGTGCCTGGGGTACTGATCTTGCATCTGTCAAAAACACTACAGGCTGTGGACTAAGATTACTGTTCAGCAGTTTTTCTATTGCCAACTTTATTGCTTGTATTTCTGCATCATAATTGTGAAAATATTTCCCTGTTGGTATTTTATTCATAACCCTAGTGTTATTTGGGTACTCTATATATATGCACCTGCTCCCCCATTCTTTACTGCATTCTGTGCTGATCCATCTGTGTACACACGGATCCATAGGTCTTGTGGGTATTCTTCATCCAGGAAACTGAGCTATTGTTTTTCGCTGTAGACTAATATGTTCCTCTTTGTCAACTATTCCTTTCACTTCTGACCGTATTTGTATTGATAATCCTGATTCCTCTGTCCGGGGAGTCTGTTCTGGTATGGGCAGTAGGGGGTTAACAACTCTTGGCATGTCTGATGTTTGTCTACTAATACGCTTGGTTTGGCGGATAAAATGATTCTCTTAATTCGTCCCCAAGCAAGATTTTGGAATCGGTCCTTCATTGGATGTCTCGGCATGCATGCAAATTTTTCTGCCTGTATCAGCACCTTTGTGTCCCTCCGTTCTCTCAGTGCTGGTATCCTCCACAATTTCTCCATCTCCAATATTGGTGTTGATTTCATTGCTCCTGTGATGACCCTAGGTGCCTGGTTTTGTACTTTATCCAGTTCTTGCAGTGTGGTGTTTGATGCTGAACACCATGCGGATGATCCATATTCTAAATGTGGGCGTATACTCCATTGGTAAACTTTACTGAGTATTTTCCCACTCGCACCCTATGTGGTTCCACAAAGCTTTCTAAGAATAGCCAATTTCCTCCTTGCTTTTTTGGGTTGCCTTATTTAATTGCTGTTTCCAAGATAGTTTGTTATCAAATGTAACTCCGAGATACGTAGCTTGTATGTCTTCTTTCACAGGCTCATTGTTTATGTAGATGGCTCCTGCTTTTTGTTTTGGGGAGAGAGTGAAAAGTATGGTACTGCATTTGTCTGTATTGATGCTGATACACCATCTATATGTTTATGAATTCAGTGCATTCATAGCTCTTTGTAGCAATTTGGAGGCCACTGTCGCATACTCTTCTGTGCACCACATTACCAAAACATCTGCATACATTGCCACTTTGATGCCATGTGGTAGTTCAGTAACTAGGTCATTGATGTAGATCAGAAAAAGTGTTGGAGATAGTACCCCTCCCTGTGGAACGCCCTGGCGCAGTAAGACCTTCTTACTCTTAAGACCATCCAGTTGCACTCTGGCTCTCCTGTTATGCAGGTATGCTTTGGCCCATTTGTACATCCTGCCATTTACTCCATAATTTCTCAGTTTCTTCAAAAGCCCTTCCTTCCATACCTTATCAAATTATTTCTTTAGGTATATCAATGCTTCTAGTACCAGTTTCTTTTCTTGAAACGCATCCTCAATTTCCTGGGAAAGATAGATTGCCTGATCTTCGGTAGAGTAACACTGTCTAAAGCCTGATTGTTGTGGGACAAGGAGATTTTCACTTTCCAGGTACCACTGCAGTCTGAGATTGATTATACGTTCCATTGTTTTACACAAACAGCATGTAAGGCTGATTGGTCTATAGCTGGATGTCGTTGAACCATCTTTTCCTGGCTTTAGTAATGGTATCATAATTGCTTCTCTCCATGCCTGTGGTACTCTACCTGTGATCCAGCAAATGTTGTAGATCTGCAGTAGTTTGCTTTAGCTGCAGGTCCCAAGTTCTTAATCATTTCATTGGACACTCCATCATTGCCTGGTGACTTTTTCATTTTTAATTTGGACATTGCCAGCTCTAGCTCTCTTTGTGTAATGGGTATTTCCATGACTTCCTGTGTGGTCTCTTTTTGTCTTGCATTTTGTTGTTTTAAACGGGTCTCTTGTCATTTCTCTAGGCTAATTTAAATATTATTGTCATTCGCAAAGGAGTCTGCAAAGTGATTTGCTGCATACTTACCTGTTATAATGTTTCCATCCTTTTTCTGTGTAATTTTAGTGTTCCTTTCTGTACCCTCATCATTCAGCTATTTTACAAGCTTCCACACTTTTCTTGTGTCTCGTTCAAGATTCAAGGACTGTTTTCTCTTTCCAGCTTCTCCGTCTGGCTTGTAGTTTAGCCCGTTGAAATTTGGCTTTAGCATGCTGATAGTTCTTGTGGTGTTCCTGGCAAGGGTTATTGTCTGCTTGCTTTCGAGATATTTCCATGTCATTGTGCAGTTGCTCTAGTTCACTACTCCAGTATGGTTTGTAGTGTTTCCGTGCCCCACTATGTATTGTTTCACTGGCAGCGTGTATTATTTGTCTACTGAATTCATCAACTATTTTGTTGATGTCTCTGTCTGTATTTAGATCTTTAGTCAGTACGCTGGTGTAATGTTGATAAATTTTCCAGTCTGCCTTTTTGTAATTCCATCTGGAGAGAGTGCTGCTCTCCCTGACGGCCTCATTTTGCACCATTAAAAAGACTGGTCGGTGGTCGCTGCCTCCAAGTTGTTTCCCTACAATACGTGTGATATTCCAATCTAGGTCTGGTGAATGGAATGCAAGGACTGGTGTAGATGTGGTATGCCATGATCTGGAGTAGAATGTTGGTGGATCTGTTGTCTGGTTTAATAGTATAAGCCCATTGTCATCTTGCCAATTTTCAAGTTCTTTACCTCTCTTGTCCATATCTTCATAGCCCCAGCTCTGTGAGTGGCTGTTAAAGTCTCCACATACAATTATTCTTTCTTTTAATGTAATTGTGTCTAGTGCTAGTGGGCGGTCACTCGGACAGTAGTAGTTATGTAGGTGAAAGTCTGAATTTTCTATCCTGAGGTGCCGTATTTGATGTTCCGCCCCATCCATATACACTTCAATTTGACATGCATTGATGTTGTTCTTTACAGGTGTCAATATTTTACCCTTTTGTCTGTTTTTTCTGTCAGATCGGTAGCACTGGTATCCCCTAATCTTCAAGGCTATGTCGTTGTTTAGATGGGTTTCCTGCAAACAGCATATGCTTACTTGTTCTTCATGCAGGATATTTTCTAATTCTATCTTTTTACTGTACCCATCTCTTTTGCTGTTGATGCCTTCAGCATTTCAGTGCATTATTTTGAGTGGTCTTATTTTGGATTGACCAGTAGCTCTATTCTCTCGCCCCCTGACTCCACAGAGCGGTTGAGAAGGACATCTAGTAATAGAGGTTGAGCCCTTTCGAGGCTGAGGGCCCGGCGCTGCACCTGCCTGAGTGTCCATCACAGGGCGAGTGACATATCGATTTGCGGTTATAGACATACTTCCATTGGCGTTGAGTGCGTGGCATCCTGATTGTTGTAGTGCGCATTTTAGCTGGTTGCCTCCGACTTCAGCACTTAAACTTGCTAGAGCAGACTGTGGTCTTGCTCGGGTGTAGGAAGGCCTGGCCAGTCTTGGTTTTCAGTCCCTGGTGACTGTTAAGCTTCCTCCCCGCGACAAGGAGCTGGCCTTGATGAGGGTTATGTTAATAATATACAAGCGACGACTAGTTATGTTAATCATATGAAAGCGATCTCTAGTTATATTAATCATATGAAAGCGATCTCTAGTTATATTAATCATATGAAAGTGATCTCTAGTTATGTTAATCATATGAAAGCGATCTCTAGTTATATTAATCATATGAAAGCGATCTCTAGTTATATTAATCATATGAAAGCGATCTCTAGTTATATTAATCATATGAAAGCGATCTCTAGTTATATTAATCATATGAAAGCGATCTCTAGTTATATTAATCATTTGAAAGCGATCTCTAGTTATATTAATCATATGAAAGTGATCTCTAGTTATGTTAATCATATGAAAGCGATCTCTAGTTATATTAATCATATGAAAGCGATCTCTAGTTATATTAATCATATGAAAGCGATCTCTAGTTATATTAATCATATGAAAGCGATCTCTAGTTATATTAATCATATGAAAGCGATCTCTAGTTATATTAATCATTTGAAAGCGATCTCTAGTTATGTTAATCATATGAAAGCGATCATTATTTATGTTAATAATATACAAGTGATCATTATTTATGTTAATCGTATACAAGTGATCATTATTTATGTTAATCATATACAAGTGATCACTATTTATGTTAATCATATACAAGTGATCATTATTTATGTTAATCATATGAAAGCGAACACTATTTGTGTTAACAATTTGAAAGTGATCACTAGTTAATGTTAATAAGCAATCACTAGTTATGTTAACAGGCGATCACTAGTTATGATAACAAGCGATCACTAGTTATGTTAACAAGCGATCACTAGTTATGTTAACAAGCGATCACTAGTAATGATAACAAGCGATCACTAATTATGTTAACAAGCGATCACTAGTTATGTTAACAAGCGATCACTAGTTATGTTAACAAGCGATCACTAGTTATGTTAATCATATGAAAGCGATCATTATTTATGTTAATCATATACAAGTGATCATTATTTATGTTAATCATATGAAAGCGATCGCTAATTATATTAATCGTATGAAAAGCGATCACTATTTGTGTTAACAATTTGAAAGTGATCACTAGTTAATGTTAATAAGCAATCACTAGTTATGTTAACAGGCGATCACTAGTTAGTTATGATAACAAGCGATCACTAGTTATGTTAACAAGCGATCACTAGTTATGTTAACAAGCGATCACTAGTTATGATAGCAAGCGATCACTAGTTATGTTAACAAGCGATCACTAGTTATGTTAACAATCGATCACTAGTTATGTTAACAAGCGATCACTAGTTATGTTAACAAGCGATCACTAGTTATGTTAACAATCGATCACTAGTTATGTTAACAAGCGATCACTAGTTATGTTAATAAGCGATCACTAGTTATGTTAACAAGCGATCACTAGTTATGTTAACAAGCGATCACTAGTTATGTTAACAAGCGATCACTAGTTATGTTAATAATTAACCCAGAGACCAAGGGACGGTAGAGCCTCGAAGAAATCACACACTCGAAGAGTAAATTTCCACCGTCGGATTCATGTTGAGATTCGAACCGTCATGTTGAGATTCGAACCGTCATGTTGAGATTTGAACCGTCATGTTGAGATTCGAACCGTCATGTTGAGATTGGAACCGTCATGTTGAGATTTGAGCCGTCATGTTGAGATTCGAACCGTCATGTTGAGATTGGATCCGTCATGTTGAGATTGGAACCGTCATGTTGAGATTGGAACCGTCATGTTGAGATTTGAACCGTCATGTTGAGATTTGAACCGTCATGTCGAGATATACATGACCTTCATGTTGAGATTGGAACCGTCATGTTGAGATTGGAACCGTCATGTTGATATTCGAACCTTCATGTTCAGAAGCCGTCATCTTAGCCCTAGAAAGCCCAGTCCCCTATTATTATTAGTACGATGGGTTAGAGAAGGATGTAGACTATATTGATATATTCATGTTGATTATGATAAAGATGACTATAATAATGACGACGACGACGACGTCGTTGGTGATATGTTGATGATGACGATGTCGATTATGATGTTGAAGATAATAATGACAATGTCACTGGTAATGATAGTCGCGATGGTAATGTTGAAATTAATGATACTGAGGATGACGTTTAAGAAGATGATAGCAACTTTGATTGTGGCTACATTAACGTTGATGGCAATAAAAGTACATAGAAAAAATATATGTAAATAGTCAGTAGCGCGTCATTATATTTATAACAAGCGCTTGGTTGGAACTAGCAAAGAAATTGAAAAATGTGGAAAATTAATATCCCAAGATGAGATATAGGAAATGAAGCCACAGTAATCGAAACCTCGATAGCAAATTTTCCTTAGCGGACCAAAAATAGAAATCGGTGTTAAACGACAGTTACAGCTTTTGGTTACACACAAAGAAATATAAAAAATAGAAATGGCAAAAAGTGTGCATGGTTTATGCTCATTAAAAGATCGGCTTTCAGAACAGTTCTGAAACTACGTTTACCCTACACAACTGGGGCTGTGTCAGTACATCTTGCGACTATCGAAGTGGCGTAATGATGTCAGTGTAGCGACCTGGGATATCATATTTGACGCCGGCGTATAAGAAAAATATGTACACAGGACGGCCAGTGTTTATCAAGATCTTCTAGTGGGCTGAGAACGTCCACGACAGCTTCTGTGTTTACGTTTGGTTCCTAATGACGTGCAGGGAAACCAAGAACATTTGCCTCTCTCTGTTTTTCTGTTTGTTCTTCTGGGCTAATGACGACAACTTGCATCACCAGAAAAAGACCAAACTGACTGCCCACTCATTTTTCACATAACCACCTTTAACACTTCGTTTCTTTTTCTTTTACATTTTCTCAAACAGTCCACCCTGGTCTATGGGACCCTGAATATAAATGAATTTCCCTGATGCACAAGTCCTCGACCTTATTGATGAGCGCAGCTTTATAATATTATACAGTTTATTTAACGGCGTGGCACCTTATTTTACCCTCGTCATACGGCTCACGTTCTGACAACATACAGATGTCTCGTGTACAATTTACTTGAAGGAAGGGTGCTTTTTTTTTTTTTTTTCTTAGTGACTGCCATTCTCTAAACGGTGGTCTCGTGCCATTTGCTCATTAATTTGTGAATATGTTCACAGGTGTTGACATATTCATATGTCGTGTAATGTTTGATGGTGGGCTTGGGGAAAAGGGAGTTGGGGGTGGGGGGCGTTCAGGTGAAATAATTATATGAGGAGTCCCTGGCGTTGCTTGACCTGATAACAGTAGGTGAGAAGTTGATGTCACGTGGAATAAAGTGAGTGTTCACACAATGATATTTTGTGGTGAATGTGTTGTTAGTGTCAACGTTCTTTACTGATCTGCGGTTATTGTTGTTGGTGATATGATCGGCTCCATCGCCAGGTATTTACTTTCCAAAAGAAAATGTAAAAAATCACACATTTTCATAGCAAAATTATTTGGTGGTAAAAAAATTAAACAGTAAAGAAGGTGTCGCAAATATATATATATATATATATGATGTGTGAGTGGGTAGCTGCACTGGGTAACAATGTTGTGTGAGTGGCTAGCTGCACTGGGTAACAAGGTTGTGTGAGTGGCTAGCTGCACTGAGTAACAATATTGTGTGAGTGGCTAGCTGTACTGGGTAACAAGGTTGTGTGAGTGGCTAGCTGCACTGAGTAACAAGGTTGTGTGAGTGGGTAGCTGCACTGGGTAAAAATGTTGTGTGAGTGGCTAGCTGTACTGGGTAACAATGTTGTGTGAGTGGCTAGCTGCACTGGGTAACAAGGTTGTGTGAGTGGCTAGCTGCACTGAGTAACAAGGTTGTGTGAGTGGCTAGCTGTACTAGGTAACAAGGTTGTGTGAGTGGGTAGCTGTACTGGGTAACAAGGTTGTGTGAGTGGGTAGCTGCACTGGGTAACATGGTTGTGTGAGTGGCTAGCTGCACTGGGTAACAAGGTTGTGTGAGTGGCTAGCTGCACTGGGTAACAAGGTTGTGTGAGTGGCTAGCTGCACTGGGTAACAAGGTTGTGTGAGTGGGTAGCTGTACTGGGTAACAAGGTTGTGTGAGTGGCTAGCTGCACTGGGTAACAAGGTTGTGTGAGTGGCTAGCTGCACAGAGTAACAAGGTTGTGTGAATGGGTAGCTGTACTGGGTAACAAGGTTGTGTGAGTGGGTAGCTGCACTGGGTAACAATGTTGTGTGAGTGGCTAGCTGTACTGGGTAACAAGGTTGTGTGAGTGGGTAGCTGCACTGGGTAACAAGGTTGTGTGAGTGGGTAGCTGCACTGAGTAACAAGGTTGTGTGAGTGGCTAGCTGTACTGGGTAACAAGGTTGTGTGAGTGGCTAGCTGTACTGGGTAACAAGGTTGTGTGAGTGGGTAGCTGTACTGGGTAACAAGGTTGTGTGAGTGGGTAGCTGCACTGGGTAACAAGGTTGTGTGAGTGGCTAGCTGCACTGGGTAAGAAGGTTGTGTGAGTGGCTAGCTGCACTGGGTAACAAGGTTGTGTGAGTGGCTAGCTGCACTGGGTAACAAGGTTGTGTGAGTGGGTAGCTGTACTGGGTAACAAGGTTGTGTGAGTGGGTAGCTGCACTGGGTAACAAGGTTGTGTGAGTGGCTAGCTGCACTGAGTAACAAGGTTGTGTGAGTGGGTAGCTGTACTGGGTAACAAGGTTGTGTGAGTGGGTAGCTGCACTGGGTAACAATGTTGTGTGAGTGGCTAGCTGTACTGGGTAACAAGGTTGTGTGAGTGGGTAGCTGCACTGGGTAACAAGGTTGTGTGAGTGGGTAGCTGCACTGAGTAACAAGGTTGTGTGAGTGGCTAGCTGTACTGGGTAACAAGGTTGTGTGAGTGGCTAGCTGTACTGGGTAACAAGGTTGTGTGAGTGGCTAGCTGCACTGAGTAACAAGGTTGTGTGAGTGGCTAGCTGCACTGAGTAACAAGGTTGTGTGAGTGGGTAGCTGCACTGGGTAACAAGGTTGTGTGAGTGGCTAGCTGCACTGGGTAACAAGGTTGTGTGAGTGGCTAGCTGCACTGGGTAACAAGGTTGTGTGAGTGGCTAGCTGCACTGGGTAACAAGGTTGTGTGAGTGGCTAGCTGCACTGGGTAACAAGGTTGTGTGAGTGGCTAGCTGAACTGGGTAACAAGGTTGTGTGAGTGGTTAGCTGCACTGAGTAACAAGGTTGTGTGAGTGGCTAGCTGCACTGAGTAACAAGGTTGTGTGAGTGGCTAGCTGCACTGAGTAACAAGGTTGTGTGAGTGGGTAGCTGCACTGAGTAACAATGTTGTGTGAGTGGGTAGCTGCACTGAGTAACAAGGTTGTGTGAGTGGGTAGCTGCACTGGGTAACAAGGTTGTGTGAGTGGGTAGCTGCACTGGGTAACAAGGTTGTGTGAGTGGGTAGCTGCACTGGGTAACAAGGTTGTGTGAGTGGGTAGCTGCACTGGGTGACAAGGTTGTGTTAATGGGTGGCTGCACTGGGTGACAAGGTTGTGTGAGTGGGTAGCTGCACTGGGTAACAAGGTTGTGTGAGTGGGTAGCTGCACTGAGTAACAAGGTTGTGTGAGTGGCTAGCTGTACTGGGTAACAAGGTTGTGTGAGTGGCTAGCTGTACTGGGTAACAAGGTTGTGTGAGTGGCTAGCTGCACTGAGTAACAAGGTTGTGTGAGTGGCTAGCTGCACTGAGTAACAAGGTTGTGTGAGTGGGTAGCTGCACTGGGTAACAAGGTTGTGTGAGTGGCTAGCTGCACTGGGTAACAAGGTTGTGTGAGTGGCTAGCTGCACTGGGTAACAAGGTTGTGTGAGTGGCTAGCTGCACTGGGTAACAAGGTTGTGTGAGTGGCTAGCTGCACTGGGTAACAAGGTTGTGTGAGTGGCTAGCTGAACTGGGTAACAAGGTTGTGTGAGTGGTTAGCTGCACTGAGTAACAAGGTTGTGTGAGTGGCTAGCTGCACTGAGTAACAAGGTTGTGTGAGTGGGTAGCTGCACTGAGTAACAATGTTGTGTGAGTGGGTAGCTGCACTGAGTAACAAGGTTGTGTGAGTGGGTAGCTGCACTGGGTAACAAGGTTGTGTGAGTGGGTAGCTGCACTGGGTAACAAGGTTGTGTGAGTGGGTAGCTGCACTGGGTAACAAGGTTGTGTGAGTGGGTAGCTGCACTGGGTGACAAGGTTGTGTTAGTGGGTGGCTGCACTGGGTGACAAGGTTGTGTGAGTGGGTAGCTGCACTGGGTGACAACGTCGTGTGAGTGGGTAGCTCCACTCGGTGACAAGGTTGTGTAAGTGGGTAGCTGCACTGGGTGGAAAGGATGTGCGAGTGGGCAGCACCACTCAGTAGGAAGGATGTGTGAGTGGGTAGCAGCACTGGGTGGAAAGGATGTGTGAGTGGGCAGCACCACTGAGTGGGAAGGATGTATGAGTGGGTAACAGCACTTGGTGGAATGGATGTGTGAGTGGCTATCAACACTGTGTTGAATGGATGTGTGAGTGGGTAGCAGCACTGGGTGGGGAAGATGTGTGAGTGGGTAGCAGCACTGGGTGGAAAGGATCTGTTAGTGGGAAGCGGCACTGGGTGGGAAGGATGTGTGAGTGGGCAGTCATACTGGGTGAGAAAGATGTGTGAGTGCGCAGCAGCACTCGGTGTGGGGAAGGTTGTATGAGTGGGCAAGCAGCACTGGGTGGGAATGTTGGGTGAGTGGGTAGCAGCACTGGGTGGGATGGTTGTGTGAGTGGGCAGCAGCACTGGGTGACAAGATTGTGTGAGTGGGCAGCAACACTGGGTATGAACTTTGTGTGATTGGGTAGAAGCACTGGGTGGGAAGGTTGTGTGAGTTGGCAGCAGCACTGGGTGACAAGGTTGTGTGAGTGGACAGCAGCACTGGGTGGAAAGGATGTGTGAGTAGGCAGCACCACTGGGTGGGAAGGATGTCTGAGTGGGTAGCAGCACTGGGTGGAAAGGATATGTAAGTGGGTAGCAGAACTGGGTGGGAAGGTTGTGTAAGTGGGTAGCAGCACTGGGTGGGAAGGTTGTGTAAGTGGGTAGCAGCACTGGGTGGGAAGGATGTGTGAGTGGGTAGCAGCACTGGGTGGAAAGGATATGTAAGTGGGTAGCACCACTGAGGGGAAAGAATGTGTGAATGGGTAGCAGCACTGGTTGGGAAGGATGTGTGAGTGGGTAGCAGCACTGAGTGGAAAGGATATGTAAGTGGTAGCAGCACTGGTCGGGAAGCATGTGTAAGTGGGTAGCAGCACTGAGTGGGAAGGTTGTGTAAGTGGGTAGCAGCACGGGGTGGAAAGGATATGTAAGTGGGTAGCACCACTGAGTGGAAAGGATGTGTGAGTGTTAGCAGCGCTGGGTGGGAAGGATGTGTGAGTGGGTAGCAGCACTGGGTGGAAAGGATATGTAAGTGGGTAGCAGCACTGGTTGGGAAGGATGTGTGAATGGGCTAGCAGCACTGGGTGAAAGGATATGTATGTGGGTAGCAGCACTGAGTGTAAAGGTTGTGTGAGTGGGTAGCAGCACTGGGTGGAAAGGTTGTGTGAGTGGGTAGCAGTGCTGGGTTGAAAGGTTGTGTGAGTGGGTAGCAGCACTGAGTGGAAAGGATATGTAAGTGGGTAGCAGCACTGAGTGGAAAGGTTGTGTGGGTGGGTAGCAGTACTGTGTGGAAAGGTTGTGTGAGTGGGTAGTAGCACTGGTTGGGAAGGATGTGTGAATGGGCAAGCAGCACTGGGTGGAAAGGTTGTGTGAGTGGGTAGCAGCACTGTGTGGAAAGGTTGTGTGAGTGGGTAACAGCACTGGGTGGAAAGGTTGTGTGAGAGGGTAGCAGCACTGGGTAGAAAGGTTGTGTGAGGGGGTAGCAGCACTGAGTAGAAAGGATATGTGAGTGGGTAACAGCACTGGATGGAAAGGTTGTGTGAGTGGGTTGCAGCACTGAGTGGAAAGGATATGTGAGTGGGTAGCAGCACTGGTTGGGAAGGATGTGTGAGTGGGCAGCTGCACTGGTTGCGAAAGTTGTGTAAATGGGCAGCAGCACTGGGTGACAAGGTTGCGTGAGTGGGTAGCAGCACTGGGTGGGAAGGATGTGTGAAAGGGTAGCAGCACTGGGTGGGAAGAATGTGTAAGTGTATAGCAGCACTGGATGGAAAGGATGTGTGAATTGGTAGCAGCACTGAGTGGAAAAGATGAGTGAGTGGGTAGCAGCACTGATTGGGAAGGATGTGTGAGTGGGTAGCAGCAGTGGTTGGGAAGGATGTGTGAGTGGGTAGCAGCACTGGTTGGGAAGGATGTGTGAGTGGGTAGCAGCACTGGTTGGAAAGGTTGTGTGAGTGGGTAGCAGCAGTGGGAGGAAAGGATGTATGAGTGGGTAGCAGAACTGGGTGACAAGATTTTGTGAGTGGGTAGCAGCACTGAGTGGGAAGGATGTGTGAGTGGGTAGCAGCACTGGTTGGGAAGGATATGTGAGTGGGTAGCAGCAGTGGGAGGAAAGGATGTGTGCGTAGGTAGCAGAACTGGGTGACAAGATGTTGTGAGTGGGTAGCAGCACTGAGTGGCAAGGATGTGTGAGTGGGCAGCAGCGCTGGTTGGGAAGGATGTGTGAGTGGGCAGCAGCACTGGTTGGGAAGAATGTGTGAGTGGGCAGCAGCACTGGGGGTGGGGAAGGTTGTATGAGTGGGCAGCAGCACTGGGTGGAACGGTTGTGTGAGTGGGCAGTAGCGCTGGGTTGGAAGGTTGTGTGAGTGGGCAGTAGCACTGTTATATATAATAATAACTCGCACTTATGAAGACGTCACGCTGGTCGGGGTGTTTTCAGATTTTATTTTTTGCCATCTTTATAGATAGCTGTGATCTATCTTTGCACAACATGAATTATAGCAAGTGTGTCTGTCTAGTTCTTTGTTTATATATAATATATATATATATATATATATATATATATATATATATATATATATATATATATATATATTAATTACGGGCAAGCACATAATCAACGCATGTTAACATTCACTATTTCAATCGCCATATTGCGGCATCAGACATTGTGGGTCTCCTAATGACCTCATTCGCCATCTCTGAACCCGCTCTGACAGAGGACAATGACAGGGTGGTTCTCATTGACAGATGTGAACTATCTGCAGCAATAGCATTTGTATTAGCACAAAACTAAAACACTAAATAACTAAAACACTAAATAACTAAAACACTAAATAACTAAAATACTAAATAACTAAAATACTAAATAACTAAAACACTAAATAACTAAAATACTAAATAACTAAAATACTAAATAACTAAAACACTAAATAACTAAAACACTAAATAACTAAAACACGTGGAGGAATGTAAATATTTAGTTCCATGCCTAGTGACAAACGATAATTCACAAACAACAGAAATAGACTTAAGAATCAACAAAAGCTTGTTAAATCATCGGAGAGTTATCACCAATATTGTCCAACAAGGAAAGAATTCTAGAGGCAAAGCGTGCACGCTACAATACAATCTCATTCCATCGTTGTGCTACCAATGCCAGACCTGGACCCTTAATGCAAGAATAATAAGAAAAAGGAAACAGTCTGAGATATAAAATTGAAATGAAGAACTGATAAAAAAAAAAAAAAAGCAAGGAATAATTTCAACCATAGAATACATAAAGAAATAGCAGATACAATGGTTTGGCCACGTGATTTGGCAGAAAGATCAAAGCACTACACACAGAGCCTTCAAGTAAACGTTGCGGGAACACCAAACCCATTAGCTGACCAGGAAGAAACAGATTGATTGGCGTAATATAAGAAACACTAGGAAACATAACGGATATCGAGGAAAACAGAAAAGCAAAGGACCGCAAATTGTATCTCTCCTTGACGCTGGAAGGTAAATGAGGAAGTAAAGAAGAAGTGTAAGTACTCCTTGACGACTACTAATCTCTATTGACTGTCCTGAAAAGGGCGAGATATTGACGTCAATTGTGCTGTATCGAGTTTAAGACCAGCTGTGATAATTGCGCCGTTCGGGCTCATAACCATATCTACCTTGTCTCTGTTGAAAGCTGACTCCCGCGACATTTACCCTCGTGTTTTCTCTGTCACATTTACCCTCGTGTTTTCTCTGTCACACTTACCCTCGTGTTTTCTCTGTCACATTTACCCTCGTGTTTTCTCTGTCACACTTACCCTCGTGTTTTCTCTGTCACATTTACCCTCAAGTTTTCTCTGTCACACTTACCCTCGTGTTTTCTCTGTCACATTTACCCTCGTGTTTTCTCTGTCACACTTACCCTCAAGTTTTCTCTGTCACACTTACCCTCGTGTTTTCTCTGTCACACTTACCCTCGTGTTTTCTCTGTCACATTTACCCTCAAGTTTTCTCTGTCACACTTACCCTCGTGTTTTCTCTGTCACATTTACCCTCAAGATTTCTCTGTCACATTTACCCTCAAGTTTTCTGTCACACTTACCCTCGTGTTTTCTCTGGCACATTTACCCTCAAGATTTCTCTGTCACATTTACCCTCAAGTTTTCTCTGTCACACTTACCCTCGTGTTTTCTCTGTCACATTTACCCTCAAGATTTCTCTGTCACATTTACCCTCAAGTTTTCTGTCACACTTACCCTCGTGTTTTCTCTGGCACATTTACCCTCAAGATTTCTCTGTCACATTTACCCTCAAGTTTTCTCTGTCACACTTACCCTCGTGTTTTCTCTGTCACATTTACCCTCAAGATTTCTCTGACCTGGCAAGTATGATCAGCTTCTGCTGGCTCGGTCAAGGTCGTATGTATCATCTAGCGTCCATCTTCTTAGTCTTCCTCTTCTTCTGCCTTTTCCCCCTCAATGTTCACCAGTTAAATGGGCGTGGATTAACTGTGTTGCTAGTATACAGCCAGCGGCGACATCAGCGCCTTTTGGTTCTACATACCCGTCTATGGCATGGGTAGATTTTTAATTGCATAACAACTTTGTCGAACAACGACTATTTTGGCCTCCTCTATTTTACTTGCAACTGCGTACGGTGTTTTACGTTGGACAGAGTGCACACAGGACTAACTCTTTCTCGCCATTATGCTAGAAGGATCTAAATACTGGATCTCATTACCCAGAGACAATGGATACTGATCGACGACACTGTCAGTACTAGCAGCTCTAAAAACCCAAGGGACAGTGAGCTAGATGACATAAGAACAACCCTAGACCAATAGTGTGATTACTTCCACAGAGTGGTTAGCCAGTGGATACCATCACACTGTAATATACAAGAAAACGAATGTGCAGACAAACTAGCTAAGGGGAAGGGAGATTACCGCAAGAGGACCGTCTGGTTAGATACAATGAAGCCAAATCCATCATCAATGACCAGTATCATGAAAAATGGAAACAAGACCACCTAAAGTATAACGAGAGGGATGGATACCTCCAACTATCAAGGAGCGATCAAGTCCTCATACTTCGCCTACGTACTGACCACAACATAATGAGAAAGAACATGTTCATCAAACACAAAATAAGAACTACCAGCCAGTACTACAGTGCCCTGGATAACAAAAACAAAATACGTTCTACTGGATTGACACAATACACAGACCTGAGGAGGACAATGTGGCCCACACCCACCTCATTGGAAGATAAATTCTACGGGGCAACCGAATCACTTAAGAGGTTACATAATCTATTAGATAAAATTTGAGAGAGGGAAGAAATACCTAAAGACTGGAAAGAAGGTTATATGATCAAACTACCAAAGAAAGGAAGTTTACAGGAGTGCACAAATTATAGGGGATTTATGCCACTATCAGTGCCAGGAAAAATATTAAGCAGAATCATTCTGGAGAGACTAAAAGAGGCCATAGAGAAGCATTTGAGAGATGAACAAGCAGGTTTTAGGAAGAACAGATCATGTGCTGATCAAATAACTACTCTACGTATAATAGTTGAACAAAGTTTAGAACTAAAACCCCCACTTTTTATTGGATTCATAGATTACGAAAAGGCATATGATAGTTTAGACAGAAGAATGCTTTGGAAGTTGTTGAGTCAATACGGAATCCCCATAAAGTTTATTAACCTGATAAAAACAATGTATGAAGGAACAAAATGTAGTGTGGTGCATGAAGGACAGCTTACAGAAGCATTTGAAATAAGAACAGGAGTAAGGCAGGGATGCCTTCTGTCTCCATTTCTCTTTCTACTGGCCATAGATTGGATTATGAAAATAACTCAAAACAGCAGAAATGAAATACAGTGGTTACTGACCAAAAAACTTGATGATTTAGACTTTGCTGATGACATAGCTCTCCTATCATGAAGATACAGACTTTCATTAATGGATGCTTACTCAGAATAAAAGGATGGAAATGACAGGACAAAATCACTAACAAAGAATTATGGAAATGTACCAGTCAAACACCAGTGGATAAAGAAATACAGCGAAGACGATGGCGCTGGATAGGACACACGCTGAGGAAGCCAATTGAGCGTATTACACAGCAGGCCCTTTTTTGGAATCCTCAGGGGAAAAGACAAAGTGGAAGACCAAGGAATTCTTGGAGAAGACAGATAGAAGCAGAGATGAAGATGATGGGGAAGACATTGAATGATCTTAAAAGAATGGCAAGAACCAGAACGACTTGGAAAGTGTTTGTTGAAGACCTATGCTCCACTGGGAGCTAAAAAAGGTAGAAAAAGAAGAACCGATCACTTAAACAGACATCTGCCTTCACAAGAGAGTCTGGAGACCTAGTCTCAATGAGCCATAATGGTTGAAGAAGAAGAATATAACCGGAATATTACATTCTTGGCCTAATTAATAAATCCAAGCTCAGCTTCATAGTTTCTTTTATTATTGTTCTAGTACTAAGTTTGTTTTCTCTCATTAATATCCATTTGCTTCATTATCCGTTCTCCTTGTGTGAGATTTGGAGGCGTCTTCATCGGCTCTAGTTTACTATGAGTAACTGACCGCCATCAGTTCATTCAGTATAAACACATTGAAGCCCTTCATTACCCTTGTTTATGGAACCTTCACAACATACAAACAGGTATTGATTGTCAGTTTTGTTTTGTGAAACTGCTACATAAAACTTTACGTGAGAAACATAAACAAAATGTGTATTCTCAGCAAACAAGGATACGCTACTTACTTCAATCTCAGTAAACAAGGATATGGAACATGGAACAAGGATATTGAACAAGGAACAAGCTTGTTCAATCTATACACTGAGCAAATCTTTAAAAACATCATAGAGATGCCAGGCCTACACATTAATGGAAAGATAATCAATAACCTAAGATATGCTGACGATACTGTACTACTAGCAGAAAATACTAAAGATCTACAACAATTACTTAAAAAAAATAAACATGACAAGCAAAAAATATGGACTAGATATGAATATCAAAAAAGACTAAAACTATGATCATAAACAAAGAAAATACTCAAAACCCACAATAGAATATCAAAATTGAAGGAATAGACCTGGAGACAGTTCAGAACTACAACTACCTTGTACATACTATAACCAGTGATGGAAAATGTACAACTGAAATAAACAAAAGATTAGGAATGGCAAAAAGTAATTTTAATGTCATGAAGAATATACTAACATCAAAACAAATAACACCAGGGCTAAAACTAAGAATAGCAAAATGTTACATCTTCTCAATATTCCTATATGGTGCTGAAACATGGACACTAGACAAGAAAACAGAACAGAGAATTGAAGCCTTTGAAATGTGGATTTATAGAAGGATAGGTAGAATTGGATGGAAGGAAAAGAAAACAAACGACAAAGTCTTAAAACAACTAAAAATGAAAAGAGAACTCCTAAGCACAATTCAAACAAGACAAATGCGATTTTTGGGCCATTGTAAAAAGACACAACAGCCTACTAAAAGTAATCTTGGAGGGGAAAATACAAGGTAAAGAGGCAGAGGCAGACCAAGACTAATATGGACGAGTAACAAACATCAAAAGATGGACAAATCAGCCAATGGCAACCTGCACCATCAAAGCAAGAGACAAATCAGAATGGCGCTCCATGGTAACCAACCTTCGTTGCGGAGACGGCACTCGATGATGATGAAACAAGGATATGCTACTTTTATCCCATTAAACAAGGATATGCTACTTACTACTATCTCTGTAAACAGAATATGCTACTTACTACTATCTCAGTAAACAAGGATATGCTACTTACTACTATCTCAGTAAACAAGGATATGCTACTTACTACTATCTCACTAAACAAATCCCTTCAGATGAACGGTGAGAACTGGGGGCTAGGATTGTAGCCTTATCATCCACACATTACCAATTTCTTCATTAACCAACCTCTACTTTACAAATTACGATATTAAAGGGGCTGATCCTTATTAAGATGAAAGGGACGACTATTCCTCACACCCACAGACACTCCTTCGCTCCCTAAATACCACTTACTGACTCCTCTCACGAATGCCACTTTCCACCATGTTTTCCGAACAACTCTGTCGGCGAGGACTCCTCTGAAGTAGTCGCTCATTGAAAACAGGAATATTTACCCTCGTATATTATCCTCGTCTAAACTAAAACTTCCAGTGATTGTTTTTAACCTGCGAGTCTATCAGTGGCGTTGCTGGAAATGTCTGTGTCCTGGGCGTTATGAAAGGGCACTAAACAGTTGCTATAACTAGGGTTATCAAATGTCAGGATTTTTCCGGACATATCCTTTTTTTTACGTGTGTCCTGCAAACACAACGCAGCTTCGAGATTAAATGTCCCATTACCATGTCCTGATATTTTTGTGGGGGGGAAAAAAAATTTAAAAAAAAGCCTAGCCTATTCAAAAAAAAATTGTCGGGGTTCGGTGGTCCACAGGTGGTGAGAATTTTTCAAAAATGCAATCTGTGATTTCTTCGTGGCTTTACCTTCTTGTGGTCTCTGGTAAGTGAGATAAATTTCTAGCCCTCTCATGATCTCTGGGTAGTGAGATTAATGTCTAGCCTTCTCATGGTGTCTCTGGGTAGTGAGATCAATGTCTAGCCCTCTCATGATCTCTGGGTAGTGAGATCAATGCTTAGCTCTTTCGTGGTCTCTGGGTAGTGAGATCAATATCTAGTCTCTCATGGTCTCTGGGTAGTGAGATCAATGTCTAGCCCTCTCATGGTGTCTCTGTGTAGTGAGATCAATGTCTAGCCCTCTCATGGTATCTCTCGGTAGTGAGATCAATGTCTATTCCTCTCATGATCTCTGGGTAGTGAGATCAATTCTTATCTCTTTCGTGGTCTCTGGGTAGTGAGATCAATATTTATTCTCTCGTGGTCTCTGGGTAGTGAGATCAATGACTAGCCCTCTCATGGTGTCTCTGGGTAGTGAGATCAATGTCTAGCTCTCTCATGGTCTCTGGGTAGTTTGATCAATGTCTAGCCCTCTCATGGCCTTTGGGTAGTGAGATTAATATCTAGCCCTTTCATGGTGTCTCTGCGTAGTGAGATTAATGTCTAGCCCTCTCGAGGTCTCTGGATAGTGAGATCAATGTCTAGCCCTCTCATCGTGTCTCTGGATAGCGAGAACAATGTCTAGCTCTCTCATAGTGTCTCTGGGTAGTGAGAACAATGTCTAGCCTTCTCATGATGATACTGGGTAGTGAGATCAATGTCTAGCCTTCTCATGATCTCTGGGTAGTGAGATCAATGTCTAGCCCTCTCATGATCTCTGGGTAGTGAGATCAATGTCTAACCTTCTCATGATCTCTGGATAGTGAGATCAATGTCTAGCCTTATCATGATCTCTGGGTAGTGAGATCAATGTCTAGCCTTCTCATGATCTCTGGGTAGTGAGATCAATGTCTAGCCTTCTCATGATGTCTCTGTGTAGTGAGATCAATGTCTAGCCTTCTCATGATCTCTGGGTAGTGAGATCAATGTCTAGCCCTCTCATGATCTCTGGGTAGTGAGATCAATGTCTAGCCTTCTCATGATCTCTGGATAGTGAGATCAATGTCTAGCCTTCTCATGATCTCTGGGTAGTGAGATCATTGTCTAGCCTTCTCATGATCTCTGGGTAGTGAGATCAATGTCTAGCCCTCTCATGATCTCTGGGTAGTGAGATCAATGTCTATCCTTCTCATAATCTCTGGGTAGTGAGATCAATGTGTAGCCTTCTCATGATCTCTGGGTAGTGAGATCAATGTCTAGCTTTCTCATGATCTCTGGGTAGTGAGATCAATGTCTAGCCTTCTCATGATCTCTGGGTAGTGAGATCAATGTCTAGCCCTCTCATGATCTCTGGGTAGCGAGATCAATGTCTAGCCTTCTCATGATCTCTGGGTAGTGAGATCAATGTCTAGCCCTCTCATGATCTCTGGGTAGTGAGATCAATGTCTAGCCTTCTCATGATCTCTGGGTAGTGAGATCAATGTCTAGCCCTCTCATGATCTTTGGGTAGTGAGATCAATGTCTAGCCTTCTCATGATCTCTGGGTAGTGAGATCAATTCCTAGCCTTCTCATGATCTCTGGATAGTGAGATCAATGTCTAGCCCTCTCGGATGAAAAATTATAGGTTCAGTATCTCAGAGCTATCAAGAATCCTTGGCAGTTGGAAATCGAAAAGAGTGGGACAGAAGAGGTCATTGCCTGGGCAAAATTGATATGAAAAAAAAAACAATTTAACCAAAACATGAAAAACAAGTTAGAGTACTTAGAAAATGGAGAATATCTGGCAAGGGAGACACGAGTATAGGGCTGTCGGTCTAGAAAGTGGAGAATATCTGGCAAGGGAGACACGAGTATAGGGCTGTCGGTCTAGAAAGTGGAGAATATCTGGCAAGGGAGATACAAGCATACGGATGCCGGTCTAGACAGTGGAGAACATCTGGCAAGGGGCACACTAACATACGGCTGCCGGTCTAGAAAGTGGAGAATATCTGGTATGGGAGACACAAGCATAGGGCTGCCGGTCAGGAAAGCGGAGAATATCTGGTATGGGAGACACAAGCATAGGGCTGCCAGTCTAGAAAGTTAAGAATATCTGGTATGGGAGACACAAGCATACGGCAGCCGGTCTAGAAAGTGGAGAATATATGGTAAGGGACACACAAGCATAGGGCTGGCGGTCTAGAAATTAGGGAAAAGTGATACTCATGTAAAATTCATTCCCTCGGGACATAGCTGTAAAGATGGTGTACGCTAAACTAAACTAAAGAAAAAAGAAAGAAAAGAGAAACAAGATAACCAATACTGATTTTTCTTATTTTTTTTTAATTTCTGTATCACTTTGTATCCTCGGCTGTAGGAGAACTGTGTTGGAGTCTTAGTAGTCAAAGAAATTGTCATTCACTGTGATCATAAACGGATCAATCTGCAGAAATGATCATTCACTGTGATCATAAACGGATCAATCTACAGAAATGATCATTCACTGTGATCATAAATGGATCAATCTACAGAAATGATCATTCACTGTGATCATAAACGGATCAATCTACAGAAATGATCATTCACTGTGATCATAAACGGATCAATCTACAGAAATGATCATTCACTGTGATCATAAACGGATCAATCTACAGAAATGATCATTCACTGTGATCATAAACGGATCAATCTACAGAAATGATCATTCACTGTGATCATAAACGGATCAATCTACAGAAATGATCATTCACTGTGATCATAAACGGATCAATCTACAGAAATGATCATTCACTGTGATCATAAACGGATCAATCTACAGAAATGATCATTCACTGTGATCATAAACGGATCAATCTACAGAAATGATCATTCCCTGTGATCATAAATGGATCAATCTACAGAAATGATCATTCACTGTGATCATAAACGGATCAATCTACAGAAATGATCATTCACTGTGATCATAAACGGATCAATCTACAGAAATGATCATTCACTGTGATCATAAATGGATCAATCTACAGAAACGAAATTGTGGAATACTATACTAATACACATGAACAACTATGTAGAGCCGCGACAAAGTTGGATTCACAACAACAAAGACAACAAGAAGAATGTTTGACTGCTGCAAACAAGAAAATACTAAACATGGATAGTTCACTTTTTGTATTCTGCTTTGTTTATTTTAGTCCCAGTTGAAGACCCTTCTGTAGAAACATTGCTTCTTTGTTTAGGCTTGTCTTGTTTGCGAAGCTGAAACATTTTAGTTTGTGGTTTTTTTTTACTTGTAGGAGATCATTTTGTAGAAGTAGAAAAATAAGCCATCTCCGGATGCATTAAACTTTCAACACTGTTCTAATGTGTTCTCTATCTTCTGGCCTTTCACTATGATAGAATGATAAGTGTTCTTCACAGACCGCTGTTTGTTTAATAAAAGAGAATGTGCAGTTTGAGCTGTCGCCAACAATTTGTAATCCGACTTTTTAATCTTGCATCTGTTTGCTAGTCAATTGTGTGGTTTGCTGCTTTCCTTGTTGTCTACAAGATGATTTAATTGTATGTTTCTTAATGATGTTTGGAATTGGTGCGAGACTTTTCTTCTTCCAATAACCTTCATTTTTTTTTCATTCGTTTCTTTTTATTAAATGTAATTAATAATTCTTCTACTTCTTCTATTTCTTATTCTTCTTCATCTTCATCTATCATTACTAGTGTTTCTTCTTCTGAGTTAGCCTTGTGACTGCTCCTTTTCATCATCTACTCTTTGTAGAATTCTCTTGTAATTTACAACGAGCTGTAATATTAGCGTCTTTCCACCCATTGCATCCGAGTTTAGCATGACACTTTTGAGTACCAAATTGCCTTTCCTTTTCGAACTCTACTCTCCCGGTCAGACTGGTTGGCCTGTTACCAGAATAACCAAGGGGAAAGTACGTAGGATCTTGACCAGCTGCTGAAACAGTCAACTATGGGTCCTTAGCCAAATTCTACCCAGGAATTGTTTCATATCTTTCTCCCTATTCTTCTAGGCAACCACACTTCAGTAAAGTTATGTTTTTAAATAAAGCATTTTCAAGTTTATCGTCCATGTTTTGTATCAACAGCACAGTTTTAACAGAAAGTAAGTTGATGAAATAAAAAAAAGAATATCTTTACGACACGTATTACCATGCCCGGTGTATGTCTAGGGCTCACGACAGAACCAGAGAGATAAAGACCGTTTTGTCAAAGCAGTTGCCACGACGTGTGAGATTCAGGATTTTTATTTCATCCCTGAAAGAAATAAACAATTAGTATAAAAAATAACCACAAATAAGCACTGCTGTGTTTTTGCTTTGATACACATTTGAAAGTGTTAAAGAATGTACTGTTACAGGCAATTTTGCTGTAAAGTGAAGTATTGAATGTAGTCATACTAGACCACACCATTTACAATTGAGTGAAACAAAAGTAAAGAACCTCGTCAAGCCAAGTGGCGTATAGGGAATATGGTGTTAGTGACCATAATTTTTACAGACCTTCGGCACATGAGTATTGGGTAATGTGGTCGGTATTACACCCGTGTCGCTTTACTTTCCTAGAAAAAATCCGGTACCCGTTAAAGTCTGGGTGAACCCGGAAGCCGCCGATCAGGATCGACTCTTGTCCTTTGTAGTCCATTTCACTAACAACTGAGCTATAGCGGCTCCCTACAATTTAGAGAGCCAGTACGTAATTCGTTCTTAATACCCTTCACATCTACGGAAACAAAGTAACTATAGTCCGTTCAGAAATTCATAATCACACCTGAATTAGTTTTGCGTCATAACCGCTTGTTATTTTGGTTTCAAACTTTGCATGCAATCTTAGAATATTGATGACGTTATAGAAATATTTTTCACTCTGAGAAATTTGATCTAGTTTAAAAGTTTTCTTCTTTAGGCTATATTAAATTCACCCTGTTTGAATTTGACACCATTTTAGGATATATACATTAATTTGGTGCGGTCGTTCACGTAAAATAGTTTGCCTATTGCAGAAACACTAACTTCAGGAAAATCCCGTGCACAAAACTGAATTGTTATTGAACGACATGACGCACCACGGCCTGGGCATTAATTACCGAAGGGAAGGCGTATCTTTATTAATTTTGTGAAGACTCAGTAGACAATTTGTTGACTTTAAATACCAACATTTATATCTAAATTACAATGAGTTTGAAATGCAAATTTATAACTATGCAAAAGAAGTGTGTTGAACATGTGTTGCGGGTGGAAGATGAGTACTGGAAACGAAATGGATTACTATTGTCCAGCCAGTAATGATTATCAACCTCTTGGAATCGTCAGATTTGGAATGATTAAAATTAATATGAATTCAATTCCAGCTGCAGTTAGGACGTCCTTGGGTTTAATGGTGACCAAAGGACAAGACTAATTGTAACCAATTGAATTCATGTTTGCAAATACACATAACGAACAACACCCACAATCAAGCACTATGTAGATACCCCTCTGACAAGAATTGCAGTAAACTGGAAAATTTAACACGATTACTGTAACTCTAAAATTTGAATCAACTTGTGTGCTATCGTCATAAAAGATCAAAGGAATTCGCTGATGTGCAAAATCTGTTGTGTTTGTGGAATAAAAAATACCAAAATCTTTGCGTCATCAATATTCTAAGATTGCATGCAAAATGTGAAACCAAAATAACAAGCGGTTATCACGCAAAACTAATTCAGGTGTGATTATGAATTTCTAAACGGACTATAGTTCCTTTTGTAAAGTTTCTCGATTCGTCCCGAAAGGGTTTCCAACATTCTCCCTTCCATGACCGTTCTCAGCTTTCGTTCTCGATATGCTTTCTGGTTTCGCTACATGTACGTCTATTGATTTGATCTTCCCATGCACTTCTACTAATATTATCTTCCAATGTACGTCTCGTAATTTTATCTTCCCATATATGTCTCTTGGGAACCGCGATAGCTAAATCGTTAGTGAACTGGACTACAAATGACTACGGTCATGTGGTCTTCATTTTATGTTCCCATGTACGTTTCAATTGTTATCTTTCAGTGTGTGTAATAATTTTATCTTCCAATGTACCCCTACTAATTTTATCTTCGGAAGTACGTCAAATTTTATTTTCCAATGTACCCCTACTAATTTTATCTTCGGAAGTACGTCAAATTTTATTTTCCTATGTACACCAACTAATTTTATCTTCGGAAGTACGTCTAATTTTATTTCCTATGTACACCAACTAATTTTATCTTCCCAAGTACGTCTAATTTTATTTCCTATGTACTCCTACTAATTTTATCTTCCAATGTACCCCTACTAATTCCGGCTTGTTGCAGGAGCTACTGAGTTAAGTGCTCTGTGCACACCGTGAGCTGTGTGTCTCATCCGTTTTGATCCTGCTTCGATATCCCGCTTGTTTACGATGAATGATGATATCGTATGACAGGGAACAGTTGGCTGTGTTCACTTTCTGCGCGGTTTCGCCTTATGTCTTTTGGCGTGTGCTGAGACTGCTACAATGGGGACTACAGTTACCTTTCTTTGTTTGGGAGATTAGTTAGTAATTCGGATGATTCCACTGGCACGGGCGGTTGAGCAATTATGGATTTTAATTCGTTTGCTGTGATACCGAGGCCTTCCATAACCATAACCATAACCATAACCCTAATAATTTTATCATCCTGTGTACGTGTATTTATTGTGTCATCCCATATGCGACGATTGTTTGTATCATCCCAAGAACATCTACTAATTATATCTGTTAATGTACGTATAATAATGTTATTTTAAAATGTACATTTACTAATTTTATAATCCGATGTGCGTCTACTAATTTTATCTTTCAATGTACCCCTTCCCATGTACTTCTACTAATGTTATATTTCCATAACTTCTTCTTCTACCTTTTAACTCTCACTTGGAGCTTAAGTCTTCAAAGACACTTTCCAGGTCGTTCTGCATCTTGCCATACTTTTAAGATCATCCATATCATCTTCGTCTCTGCTTCCATCAGTCTTTATCCTTGGGGATTAAAAAAAAGCCTGTTATGTAATACTTTCAGTTGGCTTCCGTAGTGTACGTTTTAGCCAACGCCATCGTCTTCGTTGTATCTCTTTATCCGCAGGTATTGACTGGTACTTTTCCATAATTCTATGTTAGTGATTTTGTCATGCCAATTTCATCCTTTTATTCTGAGTAAGCATCCATTAATGAAGGTTTGTATCTTCATGATTGACATTTTTGTTTTGTTCTCCGTGTTTCACGGCCATATAATAGGACTGACTTAGCATTGGAGTTGAACATGTTTATTCTGGTATTTATCCTACTTTCTTTGGATCACCATATGCTTCCTGGTACAACGAATGCCCCTCTTGCTTTTGATATCCTTATTTTGATATCATTTTCTGTCCCTCCCTCTTTATCTATATTACTGCCCAGATATTTGTAAGATTGTACGTCTAGTAGAGGTATTTCTCCTAATTTTATTTGGTTATTGCCAACTGCATTAATTCTTATAATTTTGATCTTATTTCTCTTTATTTTCAGTCCCAGTTTGTAGTGATCTCTCATCAAGTATGCTCATTTTGTCTTGCATCTGTTGATGATTATGTGATGGGAGAACTATGTCATAAGAAAAGTCTAAGTCATTAAGTTGTTTGGTCAGTGAACACTGCATTCCGATTCTGTTGCTTCGAGTTATTTTCATAATCCAATCTATGGCCAGTAGAAAAGAAATGAAGATAGGAGGCATCCCTGCCTTACTCCTGTTCTTATTTCAAATGCTTCTGTAAGCTGCCCTTCATGCACAACACCACATTTCGTTCCTTCATATATTGTTCTTATCAGGTTAATAAACTTTGTGTGGATTCCGTAATAATTCGGCAACTTCCAAAGCAATCCTCTGTCTAAACTATCATATGCATTTTCGTATTCTATGAATCCGAATCAGATTCGTATAGGATCGAATATTTCCATTTACATCTTCTTATTTTACACTTCTTTATACATCTGCTAATTGTATCTTCCTATATACATAAACTAATTGTATTTCCCTATGTACATCTGCTAATTGTATCTTCCTTTATACATAAACTAGTTGTATCTTCCTATATACATAAACTAATTGTATCTTCCTTTATACATAAACTAATTGTATCTTCCTTTATACATAAACTAATTGTATCTTCCTTTATACATAAACTAATTGTATCTTCCTTTATACATAAACTAATTGTATCTTCCTATATACATAAACTAATTGTATCTTCCTTTATACATAAACTAATTGTATCTTCCTTTATACATAAACTAATTGTATCTTCCTATATACATAAACTAATTGTATTTCCCTATGTACATCTGCTAATTGTAGCTTCCTTTATACATAAACTAATTGTATCTTCCTATATACATAAACTAATTGTATCTTCCTTTATACATAAACTAATTGTATCTTCCTATATACATAAACTAATTGTATTTCCCTATGTACATCTGCTAATTGTATCTTCCTATGTACATAAACTAATTGTATTTCCTATGTACATCTGCTAATTGTATCTTCCTTTATTACATAAACTAATTGTATCTTCCTATATACATAACTAATTGTATCTTCCTTTATACATAAACTAATTGTATCTATACATAAACTAATTGTATATATACATAAACTAATTGTCTCTATACATAAACTAATTGTATCTTCCTTTATACATAAACTAATTGTATCTATACATAAACTAATTGTATCTATACATAAACTAATTGTATCTATACATAAACTAATTGTATCTTCCTTTATACATAAACTAATTGTATCCCTATGTACATCTGCTAATTGTATCTTCCTATATACATAAACTAATTGTATTTCCCTATGTACATCTGCTAATTGTATCTTCCTATATACATACACTAATTGTATTTCCCTATATACGTCTTCTATTATTCATGCGCCTCCTGGTTTTGTCCCATGTCACATGGTTATGTTCTATCTTCTATTTCATCTCGGATGTTCGTTTTGTTCCATCTTCAGGTTTTGTTACTAACCCTAGAAATCATGACTGATGATTTTGGAGATGATTATTGGTAACACTGATATCATAAATGTTTGACATTTGACTTCTCCCTCTTGTTATTGTGTCTCACTGGTCTGTTTTATTATTATCGCTAGGAGGAAACAATGGTCACGTGTGGTAAACAAGATTGTTCATAAACAAGAAAGGAACATTTTGAATATAATGAAGCAACAGACAGAAATGGGAGTCGCAATAGCCAGTGGTTAGTCAACTGGACTACAAAGGACAAGAGGTAGGGTTCGATCCAGCTGACGGCTTCCGGGTTCACCCAGCCTTTAATGAGTACCGGATTTTTTTCTGGAAAGTAAAGCGGCACGGGCGTAATACCGACCATATTACCCAAAAATCATGTGCTGAAGGTCTGTAAAATTTATGGTCACTAACACCATATTCCCTATATGCCACTTGGCGTGACGGGGGTACTTTACTTTTTTTTTCACAGACAGAAATATAAGGAAGAACAAACAGAGGTAACAGATTTATAAGAAAGCAAACAGTTTAAGAGAATAGTACGATTTACAAGTTAGCAACAGAAATTACAAGCAACTGTAAGTACAAAAGGTTATGGAGGAACATGATCGCCTAATCTTGTAGGAATGTTAGGTGGTTAATGATGGCTGGTTATGTTATACTCTACTCCGTTTCAATTTCTGTTTGTCTTTTTTATGACGTCACATTTCCCCTTCCCTACCCCCTTCCCCTTCATTCCAGGAAAAAAAGCCGTATAACATTTTGTTAAGCCATTGAGGTTTCGCCAGAACTGATCAAGTTCTCAAAGAGGCCAGTACAAAAAAAAGGGAGCTCCTAAGAAAAAGCAGAAAGAAATATTCAAGATGTGCACATCATGAGAAGAGAAAGTTGGAATACTTGGTTATAACTGGCAAAATACAGGAAACAGAGATATCGCGGACGACAATGAGCGATGATACTGGAGAGCTTGGTGTCATAGGCCGGAAAACAGTCAACGACAAAATGGATACGATGTACTGTGGTTAGAAAATTGTGGGAGGACATGATCGCCTACATCAATCGGTATGGCACATGATGATGTTAAAAACTCTCCACGGTTTCTAGTAGGGATATGTGACCATAGAACATTCCGGATCAAATGTTTGTCGTTCCGAATTCACAGCCTTGCAACAGACTCTCGGTACGCCACTGGAGCGCAGATCTTCAAAGCGACAACCCTGCGACCACCTTCCCGCCCCTCTCCCCGACGGAGGCCTCAGCTATCAATTCCGTTAAGTAAATGGACAGGGTCATCCACGGGCTACAGAAACAATACCACCAGGCTTTGAAGTCACCACCGCTTATTTACCTTCTATTGTGCCCGCCTCTTGAGAGAGGGAGGTAAGTTAAATATGCCTTAATGCGCACGGGTGTAAAGAAGCTGCCCTTGTCAAGTCAGCTGTGGCTCGATCAAGGATGGGCAGATCAGGTTTGTTAAATCCTTTATACAACATATGGCCCTTTCTGTCAATCAAGCCCACATATAGGGTATTGAAAATATCATAACACACCCTTCTAACCATTAGCTAAAATCATTTGTTAGCCGCCGTCTTACATCTTCCATACATACATATTACATCTTCATTGCATAAATATTACGTGTGCTTACATAAACATTACACCATTTATATATATATATATATATATATATATATATATATATATATATATATATAAAACATGTTTTTACATAACATGAAATCTTCCTTACATATATATTAAATCGTCTTTACATATACTACATATTCCTTGCATACATATTGCATGTCCCCTATATAAACGTTACATCTTTCTTACATATATATTACATGTTCCTTACATAGGCATCACATCTTTTGAAGCTGTGTAAACCTACACGTTTGGAAGTTGTGTTATAAGCCAACTGGTTTTAAGGTTGTGTTATAAGCCAACTTGTTTTAAGGTTGTGTTATAAGCCAACTGGTTTTAAAGTTGTGTTATAAGCCAACTGGTTTTAAGGTTGAGTTATAAGCCAAATCGTTTTGAAGTTGTGTTTTAAGTTAACAGGTTTTGAAGTTGTGTTTTAAGCTAACAGGTTTTGAAGTTGTGTTATAAGCTAACAGGTTTGGCCATGTTACCTGACAAGCTTGTCTGCTGATAACTGTGCTGAGTGTATTATTTCAAGTTAAAATTTCTGCTCCACGCTGTCCTTTTTCCTTATGCTGATATTGACTTTTCTAGCGGTTACTTTCACTTTGTGTATGAATGATAGTTTATTGTATTGAAGTAAAGAAAAAAGTAAAGAGCCCCACACGCCAAGTGGCGTCTCGGGAATATGGTGTTAGTGACCATAATTTTTTACAGACCTTCGGCACATGATTTTTGGGGGTAATGTGGTCGGTATTACGCCCGTGCCGTTTTACTTTCCCAGAAAAAAATCCGGTACCTATTTAACGCTGGGTGAACCCGGAAGCCGTCGATCAGGATCGAACCCAACCTCTTGTCTTATTGTATTGAGATTATACTTAAATAATGTTCACTGGGATCATGTTTTTCACTCATGTCCATTGTTAATTAAAGTACAAGTTTTAGATATTTGAGAGCATGCCGGAGACGGATGTGGGCTGGAAGGCGCAGATGGTCGTAAATTAGCGACATAACCAACTTAAGAGGTAAACACTGTGATATCTGTACACCACTTCAGGTATGCAGACCAAAAAGATCTACAAAATCTATTAGATGAAATTGTTACAGAAAGTGGACAAAAGACCTGAGTCTAAAAAAGCAATAAAACAGAAACTATAATATCAAAAGAACAAACATACAAGAATGTTAAATAAAACTAAATTGAAAAACCATGAAACAAATTAATAGGTTTAAAATCTGGCATCAATAATTAAAGCAGATTCAAATGCACTGCAAAAATTAGAAGCAGAATAGGACAAGCAAAAACAGAATTCCATGGACAGCAAAAATTAGTTACAGAATAGGACAAGCAAAAACAGAATTCCATGGACAGCAAAAATTAGATACAGAATAGGACAAGAGAAAACAGAATTCCATGGACAGCAAAAATTAGTTACAGAATAGGACAAGCAAAAACAGAATTCCATGGACAGCAAAAATTAGATACAGAATAGGACAAGAGAAAACAGAATTCCATGGACAGCAAAAATTAGATACAGAAAAGGACACGCGAAAACAGAATTCCATGGACAGCAAAAATTAGATACAGAATAGGACAAGCAAAAACAGAATTCCATGGACAGCAAAAATTAGATACAGAATAGGACAAGCAATAACAGAATTCCATGGACAGCAAAAATTAGATACAGAATAGGACAAGCAAAAACAGAATTCCATGGACAGCAAAAATTAGATACAGAATAGGACAAGCAAAACAGAATTCCATGGACAGCAAAAATTAGATACAGAATAGGACAAGAGAAAACAGAATTCCATGGACAGCAAAAATTAGATACAGAATAGGACAAGCAAAAACAGAATTCCATGGACAGTAAAAAATTAGATACAGAATAGGACAAGCAAAAACAGAATTCCATGGACAGCAAAAATTGGATACAGAATAGGTCAAGCAAAAACAGAATTCCATGGACAGCAAAAATTAGATACAGAATAGGACAAGCAAAAACAGAATTCCATGGACAGCAAAAATTAGATACAGAATAGGACAAGCAAAAACAGAATTCCATGGACATCAAAAATTAGATACAGAATAGGACAAGCAGAAACAGAATTCCATGGACAGCAAAAATTAGATACAGAATAGGACAAGAGAAAACAGAATTCCATGGACATCAAAAATTAGATACAGAATAGGACAAGCAGAAACAGAATTCCATGGACAGCAAAAATTAGATACAGAATAGGACAAGCAAAAACAGAATTCCATAGACAGCAAAAATTAGATACAGAATAGGACAAGCAAAAACAGAATTCCATGGACAGCAAAAATTAAATACAGAATAGGACAAGCAAAAACAGAATTCCATAGACAGCAAAAATTAGATACAGAATAGGACAAGCAAAAACTGAATTACATGGACAGCAAAAATTATTAACAAAGAATTTTGTTTTTGCCAACTGATGGCGAAATCCCTAGAAACCAGGAACTTAATTTTTCGTGTTAACCCGTTTTTTCCTGACAGCCCTTAGTACAGGAGTCCCTCGCCACACAGGCAGATAACTCTGTCTTCGGAGGTACTCATATATTTTTTTCACAATCATAAGTAATTGACGTCTCCAAGCCGACCCTCGCTGCTGAGATCAGGGGTGGTTGCCGCAGAGAGAAATCATAAATAAAAATCCCATCTGGTGCAACTGGGATTTGAACCCACAACATCTCTGTCTCGAGACTGGCGTCTTGCCTCGAGACCATCCAGTCGTCCTGAAGAATGTTTAAAAAGGGCTGTAAAAGAAAACAAACGATGAAGTCTTAAAACAACTAAAAATGAAAAGAGAACTACTAAACACAATTCAAACAAGACAAATGAGATATTTCGTGCATGTTATAAGACGCAACAGCCTACAAAAAGTAATCTTGGAGGGAAAATACAAGGTAAAAGAGGCAGGCCAAGACTAACATGGACGAGTAACATCAAAAGTTGGACAAGTCGTCTATGACAACCTGCACCATCAAATCAAGAGACAGAGCAGAATTGCGCTCCATTGTAATCAGCCTTCGTTGCGGAGATGGCACTCGATGATGATGATGGAGAGTGCAGAAATATCATCAGAATGATAAGGAAGCGACAATCTATATTTATTGAGCATGTCAGCGGAATGAATATGTTCCGAATACTATCACAACGGCAGAATGAAGGGATAGAGGAGCAGAGGAAAAAAAAATCAAGAGATAAAAATATTGAAAACCTTATTTAAATGGTGTAATAAAAGATCATCACCATCATCATGTGCCTTACCGGTTGGGGTAGGTGATCATGTCCCTCCACAATCTTCTATCTACAGTGCATCGTATCAGTTCTGTTGTTGACTGTTTTCCATGCCATGACACCAAGCTATCCAGTATTTTCTCTCTTTGTCGCCCGCGAACTCTCTTTTCTTTTATTTTGCCAGTTGTAACCAAGTATTCCAACTTTCGTCTTCTCATGATGTGCCCGAAAAATGTTGATTGCTTCTTTCTGGGTTTTTTAAGAGCTCCCTTTTTGTGTTGGCCTTTTTGAGAACTTCCTCATTGGTCTTTTTAGCTGTCTAGGGAACTTTCAACATTCTTCTGAGAAATCCCATCTCTGTGGCCTCTAATCGTCTTTTCATTTGTTTGTCTACTGTCCATGATTCGCTTCCATAGGTCAGAATTGGTTCTATATAGCACCGATGAACTCTCTTTCTCGTTTCTATTGACAGAGATTTGTTGCATAAGATATTTTTCATTTTCTGAAATGCCATTTTGGCCTGAGCTATTCTACTTTTTATTTCTGTGGCGCATCTCCCATCTGATGTTATTATTGTGCCCAAGTATTTGAAACGTTGCACTTGTTTCAGATTTGTCTCGTTTATTTTTATGCTGCATGATGGTGGTGATTGTTTCTTCGATATAACCATTCCTTCTGTTTTCTTACTATTCAGACTGAGACCTTTCTTGTTGCTTTCTTTTACTATTATGTCTATCATTAATAAAATTATCAATAAAAGATCACCGACTGAAATTATGACATGCGTGAAGGACCGAGAAATGATCGCCTACGTCGACGGCATGGCACCTGATGATTATGATGATGACATGCATTGCTAGAACTGTATTAAACTATTCACGGAACATAGACATTACTTTTCTTGCTGTTGTTGTTTTTTGCTGTATTTTAGTTTATTCATTACGTATTATTGTACTGTTGGGAACTACTAGGTTGACTACTTATAATTCTCTTTAACTGCTTCTTCTTAAAACTGTGATCTATTCAGAAATCTGTACTCTGTTGATTGGTCCATCCGCACACTAACTTATTCACGAACCCACTTATCTTTTACCTACCTATCGCTCTGCCAGTCAATGGAGCCTCATTACCCCTCGCTCATCCCCAGATTTTTTATTTGTGAAGCTGTCACCATACCTTATAGAAGTAGGTTCGCCTTATGTCTTTTGGCGTGTGCTGAGACTGTTATGATGGGGACTACAGTTACCTTTCTTTGTTTGGGAGATGAGTTAGTAACTCGGATGATTCCACTGGCACGGGCGGTTGAGCAATATAGATTTTAATTTAGATTGTAGTGATACAGAGGCCTTCCTTATAAAACCATCCCCATATTGCCTTCACTGTTCAGTCGAAACAGTGAAGTCAAACATGTTCAGTCCAACTTCTCCACCAAGCACACAAGATATATCCACCAGCGAATCAATTCAGAGGAAGAGCTATGTTTTACAGCGCTCGGAAATTGTTTACAGCACTCGGAAATTGTTTACAGCACTCGGAAATTGTTTACAGCACTCGGAAATTGTTTACAACACTTGGAAAAGATGACAAATAATCATCAACACAAAAAAAAACAAAGTACTATATATGGTCTTAAGCAGGATCAAACCCGTACTCCTTAGCACAGCGCCTTGCACGAAAAGCCAAATTCTAGGGAACACTGCCAACTCGGCTAACTAAAAAAATAGCCATCATTGACGATGTCTTTCACGCTGGTGTTCTCATGACTATGGCATAGCGCTACGATCATAACTCGAGCATACATTGTGTATCTGTATTTGTCCTATTAAGACACAAGCTCCACCAGATTCATTTCTCGTCTCCTAATGTGCACACCTTTCTTTTCCAACCTATCTTCTTCCGCTTAATTCATGGAATTCAGAACAAGAAGCCAGTAGTGGGGTGTCATGTACAGTTCTAAAGTATAGGTGACAGCTTTGCAGAAAAGGAACACAACAGAATACTGACGTCGGCCTACATCGGGCCTTCTTCAGAAAACGAGAAGAACGACAACATAAGATGAAGCAGAGACAAATATTACTATCTAGGATGATTGGGACAGGTAAGTTAGGGAGAAGTGGACGGAGGGATAACAGAAAATTATAGAGAAGAAAGAAAAAGAGAGAATAAGAACACGCATGTCCACAGTCAGACCTTATTTTATTTTGATGCTGCCACTTTCTATTACTGATTTTGTGTTCTCCTCTCTGTACATTTTACTATTATTATTAATACAAACGGGAGCCGCGATAGCTCAGTGGTTAGTGAACAGGACTACAAAGGACAAGAGGTAGGGTTCGATCTCAACCGACGGTCCGGGTTCACCCAGCCTTAAATGGGTACCAGATTTTGTCTGGGAAAGTAAAACGGTACGGGCGTAATACCGACCACATTACCCCAAAAAACCATGTGCCGAAGGTCTGTAAAAATTATGGTCACTAAACCATATTCCAATTACGCCACTTGGCGTGACTTGGCACTTTACGTTTTTTTTACTATTAATAATTCAGGGAAAAGTAAAGTAAAAATGTCCGTTCCCGCTAAAAAACGAATGTGCAAAACGCTGCCTAAGAGCGTGAAGACGATTAATAATGAAAAGCGTGTGAACTAAATGTCCAGTCAAAAGCAAACTATGAAGGCTGAGTGAAATCAACATTAATTATATCTTTTTTAAATTGAGTGAAATCAACATTAATTATATCTTTTTTTTTTAAATTGAGTGAAATCAACATTAATTATATCTTTTTTAAAAACTGAGTGAAATCAACAATAATTATATCTTTTTTAAATGAGTGAAATAAACATTAATTATATCTTTTTTAAATTGAGTGAAATAAACATTAATTATATCTTTTTAAATTGAGTGAAATAAACATTAGTTATATCTTTTTTAAATTGAATGAAATAAACATTAATTATATCTTTTTTAAAATGAGTTCATTTACTCTGAAGCCGCGGTAGCTCAATGATTAGTGAGCTAAGGACAAGAGATTGGGTACGTTCATCCAACCTTAATGGAAGTCCGCACTGATGTGTGCTGCACATGTTACCACAAAAATAATATTGCAAGGTCTATATGAGCACTAACTACAAATTCCCTATACACCACCAGGTGGCGTGACGGTACACTTTCTATTCTATTATTGCTTAATAAAGTTACACAAGGCGACCATCATCATCATCATCATCATGTACCATGCCGGTTGGCGTAGGCGATCATGTCCTCCACAATCTTCTATCTACAGTGATCGTATCAGTTCTGTGTTGACTGTTTTCCATGCCATGACACCAAGCTATCCAGTATTTTCTCTCTTTGTCGTCCGCGATCTCTCTACAGTAGAAATATACGAGTAACTTCAATAAAGACTTACATTAACCACTACTATAGTACATTTCTTACAAGTAGAGAGATCACAAAGCAGTATCCAGGACAATTCCTAAAATTTGAGATTCCGCAATTTAACGATATCCCAGAATACAGTACCAGATTGTAATTAAGCAATGTATGTGGTATTCCTTCAATTCTAGAAACCAACAAAACATATGATGAATACAACTTTGTGGTGCCCCTTCCTTGAGGCCCTAAGCACATGCATAGTTTGCTGGTTAATCCGCCCCTGCATTGAAGAGTTGCCTGACAGAAGGTCCAGCTTCTGGTTCTATCATTTGGTACCACTGATAAATGCTGGTAATTCTTCACATTAGTGCCCTGAAATGTGAAAATGAACCCAAAAGAGGATTAAGCAGCTAAATCTATAGAGAGACAAGATGAACTAAGACATTGCAACTGAAACCAATCTTATAACATACAAACTTATGTTTATTGATCTTACTTTCTGGTGCTCTACTCAAGCCCCGAATGGTATTTAGTATCAATATATATTGCATGTTCTATAGTGTACTTATCTCCCTTGAACAGTTCTCAGACTCAAACCATCATATAGAGTTGTCCGCTCCTCTTATCGCTGATAAATATTGTTCTTATATTTTAAGTGTCGGAAAGCAAAGATAAAGGACTCAGCCTAAATATAACAAAATAAAGAAGTAATGGTAGCAACAAAGAAAAAGACATCACCGCAATGTACAATAAAGACCAATAGAACAATATTAAAACAGGTAAGTAAATTGAAATAACTGGTAACATTGTTAACCTCAGATGATAGATGTACAAAAGAGGTGAGATGCAGAATGGCTCAGGCAAAAGCAGCTTTCCAAAAAATGAGGAAGATATTTGCAATCAATGTTTGACAATAGAAACAAGAAAAAGAGTTCTTAAATGGTATGTAGAGCCAGTCTTAACATATGGATGTGAATCATGGACAATAGGACAACAGACAAGAAAATCACTGGAGGCTGTAGAAATGTGATTTTACAGAAGAATGTTGAGAATACCATGGACAGCAAAAAAGAATAATGACAACGTTTTGAAAGAGGTCAAAAGCAAAGAGAGAGATAATGTCCAATATTAGGTAGAAACAGTCATCATTTTTTGCCATGTAATGAGAAGGGAACATGTGGAATATATAGTAACAACTTGGAAGACTGAGGAACGAAGAGATAGAGGGAGGCAAAGAGAAAAGATACAAGACAGCTTAAGGGAATGGCTTGGCAGAAGGTCACCAACAGAAATGATAAATAACTGTCGAGATCGAATGATGTGAGAGAGACATGATCACCCCCTCCAGCAGGCATGCAACTTGATGATGATACTATTTTTAAAGGTGCTGTCCTGGTGGTTTATGTGCCGACATCTACTTTAATACTGTCCAGCATTCTCCTTGAATCTTCGATTTCAGTGGCTTCCTGGATTGAGTTGCACAAGACGTCATGTCTAGTATTCATTCCAGTTCCGTGTTTAAAGAAAAAAAAAAATATTTGTCTTCATGAATCGTAATTCGAACCAGCATCTATGAACCAGCATCTATGAACCAGCATCTATGAACCAGCATCTATGAACCAGCATCTATGAACCAGCATCTATGAACCAGCATCTATGAACCAGCATCTATGAACCAGCACTGTGTTGTTACCGTCTTTAACTTCAACAAAATTGTACTCAACACATGTCTGGCTTTATTTTGTTTCTGCACTCACCTCTATATAGGTACAAGCTACTCTTCCTCTTCTCCTGCGTAGATGTCGACGTTGATAAGTTGCAAGAAAGGTTCGTCAGCTCAAGGCTGGTGACATCTCCACACAGCTTGTCCCAGTATGGCACCGGTATGCCGCCAGAACCTTCTCTGTTCATCATATGTTGGCCATGATTACAAGCTAATCACAAACAGTACGGAACTTTAATCTAAATCATCATCTTCCCCCTCACGCCCACTCCCCCCCCC